>OMLB01062491.1:0-12418 GCA_900302555.1 Myripristis jacobus | reverse complement strand
CCTTGTGCCTGAATCCCAGTCTGCTCTCTGCCTCTGAATCATTTCTTGGCTGTTTTCCCACTTATTGCTCCTTGCTGGTTAAAATCTCTCTCTCTGTCTCTCTCTCTCTGTCTCCCTCTCTCTCTCTCTCTCTCTTTCTGTCTCTCTCTCCCTGTGCTTCTAACACAGACATGATTACTGTCTGTCATCATATGTATGTATTTTTTATTATTGTTGCTGGAATATTTTTCCTGCCCTCCTCAGGAGACTTTTATAGTTTTATAGTTTTATAGGTACTCAATTTATTTATTTATTTTTATCTGTTTTTGTTTTATTGTTATTTTACTGATTGTTTCTACATATTATATTCTACATTTTATTTTATTGTTTTTATATTGTTTTTATAGTTTATTCAGTATCTTATTCTTGAGTTTTTTATTATTGCTGTGTTCTTATTGTTTTAAATCTTTTTATTCACTCTCTTGTCTGATTATTATTGTTGTTGTTATTATTATTTTGAATTCTTGATCTTTTATTTTTAGAGTGTGCATCGGTCTCCTAGTCCTTTTACTTCTTATTTTATGCTTATTTGTCAATCAAGATGTAAAGCACTTTGAATATCATGCATTTGTTTGAAAGGTGCTATAAAAATAAAATTTGATTGATTGATTGATTGATTTTCATCTTTGGCAAGTCACTAAATAAGAATTTTTATATAATTTTGCTGTCTCAGTACAAGTGATGGTAAGTTTAAGAGTTTAGTGTTTGAATTGGTTGCCAGTGCTTTCTGTGTGTTTACGTCAGTCTACTCTTGTGTATGAATCAAATGAGTGTGTGTTGCTCTGCTTAACCTGCAGCTCAGTGAGAGCTATGGCCCTGTGCTGACAGTGTACCTGGGCCCTCAGCGGACTGTGGTCCTGGTGGGGTATGAGGCTATAAAGGAGGCCCTGGTGGACCAAGGAGATGACTTCACAGGCAGAGGGCCTTTTCCTTTTCTGGTTAAAGTGACCAGGGGCTATGGTAAAACAAGAGTATTACAGTAATATGTGCAATGTGGCTGTCACATCTTGAATTGTTCTTCAGTACAGTGTGGCCATAGTGCATATTTACTATACAGTCAACTGTGTTACCTTGAGAGACTCATGCAGCTTAAATGGCATGTTCTTAACAGAGATGTGCAACTAATGACTCAAATATTCATACAAAGGCGATTATATGCCTTATTATAGGTCTGTATGTGATCCTGGCTGTGTGGATGTGTTCATCTGTCTGTGATGCTTGAAATTGAACAGATGTTTGAGATCATTTGGGATATGTAGACTTTGCTGGAGATACTGATATTTGTGTTTATGGTTTGTTTCTATCCATATGAAAAATCATCAATTCATGCTTGACAAACCAATTCGGATATTAGATGTTGTTTACATAGGCTGCAGATGTGTTACTGGTCTGTGAATAAAGTATAATTAATCTGCAGTTTTTTTTATGTTGTATAATGAAAAATGTATAATGAACTTGGAGGACTACGGTGAGAGAAATACATATGGCATTAATGCTTATATGATTCAAATATTTCCACACTAACAAGGTTTTTATTGAGAGTCAAAAGATGAGAAATTTCACTGGGGATTTCAGGAGCTCAATGACTATAAAACATAATACCCCCAAAATAATTGTGCTGTAAGATGAGAAAAATTGTATAATGTTGTCAAATAGGCAGAAAGTTTTGTCTTCACACTGATACAAATCTCACTAATTGCATACTGATAGCCTATAATTCTGTGCAGGCTATTTATTTATTTATTTTTATTACTGCAACGTTTTCATCTTCATAGGCTTGGGCATCAGCAATGGAGAGCGTTGGCGCCAGCTGCGACGCTTCACCATGACAACACTAAGGGACTTTGGAATGGGACGCAAGGGGATGGAGGAGTGGATCCAGGAGGAGAGCAGGCACCTGGCAGCCCACATGGAACGCACTGATGGTATCTGTGTGCTCTGGGTCGTGTGTTTCACAGACTGTAATTGTTTCAGGACCCTCAGAATACATTTGGTATCCTGCCGTAAAGCAGAACTATGGGTGCCAGTGGTACTTTATCCTGTTTTTCCCTCCTCCAGCCACAGCTTTTGATCCCACCTTCGTCTTGAGCTGCACTGTGTCCAATGTGATCTGCTGTCTGGTGTTTGGCCAACGCTTCAACTACGATGATGGTAACTTCCTCCGTCTTTTGAAGATCACCGCTGAAGCCGTGAGGTTTGGTAGCAGTGCTTGGGGTCAGGTAAGAGGAGGTTCAAGCCGGGCTAATAACCGAGGAGTTGATAAAAAAACACCCCCTGCTGCAGGGTGGGTTGGTGGTTAGAGCTGCAAAGACACTGTTCTGTAAGCAGCCTGTAGAGTGCTGAGTAAAGTATCACATATTTATTATCATTGATATTATTATTATTTTAAGGGGGGAGAGTTGAAGATCAGGTGTTTCCAAGATTTTAAATTTATGTGCTACATCTGGCCATTCCTTCACTTTCTAATACATTTATAAAGAGCCTAAATGCTGCTACAAATACTATTATAATCCCAGAATGTAAGACACTCACGGCCAGATATATTAAGCGGTGCTAATTACCATCAATTTATCACTTGTGCCTGTGGGGGTAGCCTGTTTAGCATCATATTACTAACAGCCCTGGTGAAGACGAGCCCAATCCTAATTCTAATAATCTGAGTGTAGGTTTGCACACATGCTCTACCCTTTGGAAACATAATGGCATTGCAAACAAAATAAACAGCAGAGAAAGCACAGTTTGTTGCTGCAGCGCTGGAGGAGTTGGTTTAAGGAAAACCAGCAGCAAACCAAATTATCCAGTTTATCTCCTTTTCCTTACCTGAGTACCACCTCTTCTCACCTGGCCAGGTGTATGGCTGTATTATGTCAGCATATCAGAATTTGTGAAATTATGTTGAGAAGGCAAAGGAAGCACTCAAAGTTAAAGCGCCGGCCGAGCATCAGGCAGCAGATACAGAGTGAACAACCTGATGAGCTGTGGGGTTTACAGACGCCTCAGGGCCAGACTTACTCACATTTTGTAATTCAAAACACTTTTAGTGCTGGTTGTGATTTACTAAGAGGTCGCAACAGCCCTTTTGCACTTATAATAGGGCAAAAGGTGAGATGACTAATGTTATGTACTTTGGCCTTAGCATACATGCATGTACTGTATGGCATTCTTGAGAGTGGGTGGTCACCTTAAAGATGAGATTTATCAAACCTGACGGTAGTGAAGTCTTGGTCATTGTGGATGCCATTTAACGCCTGCAATTGTGAAAACTATGGGCTTAAAGCATGAATCGTGCAAACACGTGGATTTGATCATAAATTGTGCATTTGAACTATTTGAGAACTTTTGTGGCATGCATCAATATTGCTCTTAAGGTAAGATCAAAATTTAAGAGTGCCCTAGACCACACATAAGTCGATATGCACAGAGGCCGACTTGTGTTTTGTGCTGTGAAATATTAAAAATGATGATAAAAAGGAATTTACTTTATGAAAACATATTAGACAACCAAAACATAAAATAATTTATTCATTTAATAATTTTAAATATTTACATTTATGAAAGATGAATAGAGTGTAAATGACAACAAATTGGGTCAATTATGCCCCCCACAAACACACACCTGTCCAATCATTAATTATGAGTAATTATGATCTTTTTAAATAGTGTATATATTAGAAAGTGGTGACCAACTGAATCCTAAAAATGGGATTTTAGAGGACTGACTGGAAAGGACATCATCCAAATTACACCCAAAAAAAGGAATGAAGCCATCCAAATGTATGTATGTCAAACTGTAAAATGCAGGAGACCGTTTACCTCGCGGTTCCCTCTGCTTACTTCCACAGATGTACAACGTCTTTCCCTGGGTCATGGACCGCCTGCCAGGTCAACACCAGGCCATGTTCGGCAAGATTGACAGGATAAGAGAATTCATCATGATGAAGATCGAGGAGCACAAGGAGACGATGGACCCAAGTTCCCCAAGAGACTACATTGACTGCTTCCTCACCCGACTTAATCAGGTTTGACAGCACATGAAGATCATTTGTTCCTTTGAGGAGCAGACCGAATGTGGCCGATCAGTTTGACGGAGTGTAGCTGAAGTCTTTCAGTAAAACAGTAAACAGATCTAAAGATTACTCCATCCAAAAAAAAAACCGAATACTTTATAGCCAGTAGTCTTAAAATAGTTTTTAACCTAATACCATAATTAAAAAAAAAAAATTCTACCTTAAAAAATTAACTGTAATGCAGTGCTGAGGTTATATTTTTTTCAAAAAGTGGATATCTCATTTTTGTAACTAAACTGTTAAATTGTTCAAATTTTGTCATTTTAGGAAGAGGACAATCTCACAACAGAGTTCCACTATGACAACTTGGTGTCTACAGTGCTGAATCTGTTCCTGGCAGGAACAGAGACCACCAGCACAACTCTCAGATATGCACTGAGCGTACTCATCAAACACCCCCACATCCAGGGTACGTCTCCTCAGAGGAGCCGTCACCAGGGAAGAGCTATGCTCGCCTGTGCTAACAATACCACGGGCAAAAACAGATTCAACTAGTCTGGCTTCTTTTGATAACTCATGCTAATTAGTAGTTGTTAATTTTACTACTGCAATCATTTTAATACACTGTGGACAAGAGTGTCAGCTATACCTAAAATGCAAAATGTTTAATTCCTTTTCCTTCCATCTGAAGAGAAAATGCAGCAGGAGATTTGCTCGGTCATTGGAAAAGAGCGTTGCCCTAGCATGGAGGACAGAAGGTCGCTCCCCTTCACAGATGCCGTCATCCATGAGGTGCAGCGTTTCCTGGATGTTGTGCCCTTCAGCTTCCCTCACTATGCATTAAGAGACATTTCATTTAGGGGCTATACAATCCCCAAGGTATCCTGGTTTCATCAGTTTTGATCATACAGTCAAACAGGGCACAATGAGCCCAGAGAGTCTTATATACTGGTATTATAAATCGCTTTGATGTCGTGACATATTTGATGTAATATCTGTCTCATCAGGACACAGTAATCATTCCACTGCTGCATTCTCTAATGAGAGAGGAAAAGCAGTGGGCAACTCCTTGGTCCTTCAATCCCCAGCACTTCCTCGACCAGAGTGGCAACTTTAAGAAAAACCCTGCATTCTTCCCGTTCTCTGCAGGTACAATATCCTTTAAGGCCACAGTCGTCCCCTGAGCTGTCTTCACACTGCTAAAGCTTAGCTGAACGTTCGGCTGCCTTGAGACCTGCTGGGTCATATTGTGTTTTTAGCTGTGTTGTGTGCGAGGTTGCTAATCATGACCCATAACTGTAACACCTGTCATTAATCTCAAGCACATATTTTGATCTGCGGTGTTTTGCTTGTGACTGTGTGTCTCTGCTCAGGGAAGAGATCCTGTGCTGGAGAGTCTCTGGCTCGCATGGAGTTATTCCTTTTCCTGGTGTCGCTGCTGCAGCGCTTCACCTTCTCCTGCCCTGACGGCCCTGACGGCGTGGACCTCAGCCCCGAGCACGGCGGCTTCGCCAATGTTCCCCGCACATACAACATTATCGCCACTCCCTGCTGAGCAGACCAGGAGCTCTGTCCACAGTATTTATCATGGCTATACAGTGTAGATTTGTTTTTTCTTTTTCTGGGAAGACTCGGTACTACCAGGCCAATGAAAAGGTTTCTGTTGGTTAGCAACCTCCAAAAAGTGGATAAATTTTTTGTTGAACTCTCTATGACAGAGACATGAATTTTGAAAAAAAAAATGTGGCATCGGGCTCTTTGTTAAAGACACAAAAATAACTTCAATGGATGCAAAACTTGCTATACATCTTCTGTGTGTGTCTCCAAATGTGCCGACTAAATGCGCCATAATTGACTTTTCCTAACTAGCATTTTTTGAATCCATTTTTCAGTTTTTGAACAGTTCACACTGCGAAGCCAAAGCTGACTGTCTTTTGGGGCCTGAACCCACGACTGAGACCATGACTGACTCAGACTCCGACAAGGAGACGGGCTCAGTGTCGTAACGCAGTACAAGCAGTGAAATCTGATGAGGGGTCAAGGCCCGGTGATCAGTCAAGCTGTGTGTCAGGACGCTGGATGCATGGGTGCATGTTCCCGTGTATCAGTGTCTCTGTGTCGCAGCAACAGAGCAAATGTTCATGTCTGCCTTCAAACACTGAGGCTGCGACATGCTAAGAGACCCATCAGATTACACGGTGAGTGCGTCAGCTTTCATCGCTGCTTTAATTAAACCTTAGTAAGATTTTTTTTTTCATGTTTTGATATTTAGTTGCCAGGAAGCTACTGTATATGTTGATGTATAGATACAGATATAGATTGCAGTACTAGCAATTAGGATTTAATTCAAAGAAAAAAAAACAGAAAATGTTCAACATAAGTTTACTCTATGAATTCCTTGGATGTATATTTTTATAAAACTATATCTATGAATAAATTTCATCTAAAAGCAACAAAATGTGTCTTGTTGGATATGTGCCATACAGTCTCCACTTACATGAACAAGGAAGCATTGTTTTTATTAGCTGTCACACCAGGAAACAATAAAGCCGTAGTGCTTTTTATCCAAGTGATGATGGCACACCAGTGATTTACACAAGACATACATTCAACTGTAAGTTGGAATATAAGTTGTATACAGTATCTGTGTGTCTCTTCAGCATTAATACCATAGATTGCATTGTTTGAAATATTTTGATATAGCCTGACATGTGCCACGGCAAATGTAAGTACTTTCTTTAAACACAGGATCTTGTTGGTTGTGTTATTGTTAAATGTAAAGTGATACTATCTGTGGACTAGTGACAGTTGATATATGTATGTTAAACTACATGTTTTCACTCTCACGCCAACAACTTTTGTATTTCCAAATCGGTATGTATTCAAATGTTGCACAAAGCACAACGCGTCCGTCCTCACATAGAGTCAGATATTGGGCAGGTGATGGTCATATTTATGCTTCACCTGTTTCTTGATATCTGGTGCAGGTGAGATGTTGCTGCTTGGTAGCTGAGGCAGGTACTGAGGCTGGAGAGAGAATGAGAGAGAGAGAAACAGCTCCTGAGAGTCAACCACAAAACCACCAAGTCAAACTGCCGAGTGTCTGCACAAACACGTGGAAGCCCACTTGTTATCAACCATCTGTCATGCTTGAGTGTCTCATGTAAGCCAGCGAAACACTACCTGGAGCAGGTACTGGTGCCGAAGTTACCAGCAAACTGTCAACGTGCACAGAAAATAACCGAGGCTGTTGCTGTTTGTATATGCAAGGGCAGACGACCATGCAGCGTCATTGAAAACGATGGTTTCCGAAGCCTCAATTCTTCATGTAAACACAATTTTTAATAATGTAACAGGTCAAAAGGTTCCTTGTTAAATTTACAGCATTATTTCTCAGAATTTTTTTTTGTATGCAAGTAGAATTGGTATTGTAACTGAAATATCCCTGACTGAATCGAATCTTGAATCGAATCAAATTGGTACCTTGTAATATCAAATCGAATCGATCTGGAAAATCTGAATCGATACCCAGCCCTACAGCCGAGTGACACCTTGACAGGACAGGTAGGCTGCTGAACCGGCCTAGCCGCCGTGTTTCATACACACCCCCGTCTGACGGCGTCTAGATCCTCTCTCATGCCGTCTCCCAGGTCGCTCCCCCTCACGGCCCCAGCTGGCCCCTCCATCCTCCTGGAAGTACGGCAGCTCCAGGAGCTCCTCACAGGACAGCCTGAGCGACGGGTCCATCACCAGGCATGACTGCTCACACACACACACACACACACACACAGGCTCACACGGTTGGCATTTGAAACCATTACTACTGGTGACAAGCAAACACGCAGAGCATAAACGTGCAGCACAACAGATACCTTCATAACCTGAAGAGCATGTGATGACACTCCATGGAAGCGCTTCTCCAAGGGCTCCTAAAAGCAAAATGATAAATATCACATTAACCATGTTTGATCATCTCTCCAGTAAGTGCTTACTGTACGCCATGGTAACAGCATTCATACCATTGTGTCGGGTTCAGGGATGTTGACTCCACTGAAGAAGACATTGGAGCGGAAGACCTGCTGGTGGCGAGGGATGAGGTCACCTGAGGAAAAAAACGAAACGATCCAGGATCTTCACCGGGAGCAAACATTTTCGTCAGCGTGTGTGTTGGTGAAAATGCTACGAGTGGCTCTGTCCCTTTGGGTGAGGCGTTTCTGATCCGCTTAGCGCTGTTTCAGATCCTGGAATGGCTAGGAATATGTGGATGAAGGAGAACGATAATCCCTTCCCTCAGTTGTAAATTATATAAATTTGTCCTTGAAACATCTCCTGCAAAGACACTGACAGGGTGAATGTGTTGACCTGAGTAACTGCTGATCAATCTTCTGCTATTCCATTCATCTGAGTCTCATATTAGTCTACTCATCCCTGATGCAGTGTGAGAAACAGAATTTAAACATCGTTCAGGTAACAGTGTTAACTGCTGACAATGCCCCGTGCCTCTCAGTATATTTTGCATCCCTGTGGATAATTTTCATCATTTTGGTATCAGTCCCTCACAGTCAAAGAGCATGGGCTTTGTTTGAGACTCACTGTTTTGCACTGCAGCTCAACAATAATACACACCAAAAATCAGTCACATTAGAGGTAGAGATGACACTGGCTTAAGTACAACCCGGTGTAAGAGTGTCTGACAGTGAATTTCCTCTGGAATACCCCTCTACCCCGGCCCCTCTCGGTGTACCTAGCGTTTTCCGCATTAGGTAAAGCTGGTCCACGTCGGACCTCCCGGGCCAGAGTGGGTTCCCGTGGAGCAGCTCGGCAAACACGCAGCCCAGCGCCCACACGTCCACAGGGGGGCCGTACTGAGTATCCCCCACCAGCAGCTCAGGGGCGCGATACCAGCGGGTCGCCACATAGTCTGTGTAGTCATCCCCTGGACCGGCTGAGGACGACACAGACAGATACGAGGACAGAGAGAGGCACACGTGAGGGTCCACAGGTGACACGTAAAAGGGGAGAGCACGGAGCCCCAGAGGCTCACGGTGCTGGGCAGGTACACACCCTGCTGAGGTTAAGCCTCAGGGCATCTTGCTGCATGTCGTCCCCTCTCTGAGACTGTCTGTCTCTCTCCACTCTGCCTGTCTGCTTTTAAAGGCAAAATGCCACCAAAAATAACCTTATATAGCACATATAGCCACACAATGAATATTGAACATTGAATAACACATGCATTAAAAGGGAATGGATTACACGATATGCTGAGTGACAAAATGTTAATGTATGGTAACAAAACACTGAAACCAAAGTCGGCCTCAGGTAAACAGAGACACCGACGGTCTAACTGGCTGACTGGTCCTCCTGTGCAATGCATTCATGTAACATTGAAAGTGAGGAGGCCTTAAACAGCAGCTGCTATGGTTTCCTTTGTGAATAAGTCATTAGATGCACAGTGACTCTAAATGCACATAAATACATTGGCTCTCTGGATGACCTACTCAAAATACGGGCAAACCCAAAGTCGCACAGCTTGATGACTCCGGACTTAGTGAGGAGGATGTTCTCCGGCTTCACGTCACGGTGGATGCACTGCAACACATTCACAGGCGGGATCAAGGATTCAGGTGTCATAATAACACAGACACAGGCTCATATTTAGTCTAAGGAATCGAATGATTAGGAATAGAAATGAGGGGACAAAAGAAGAAGGACCATTTTAACAAAGAGCCCAATGCCAAGCTAGAACAACGAAGAGGAACAGCTGATCCACTTTGGGGTCAATTCCTTAACCCAGAGGGGCCACGACAGATGATCAAAAGACGCAGGACTCTGAGGTGTTAGAGGAAGGACCATAAACTGGCTGACATTTAGGAAGTATGCTTTCTAATGGCAGTGACCAAGGGGTATGTATAGCTGTCAACAACTGAGCCCTGTAGAAATGCTATAACAAAACAAACCTGAGCAACATCTACTTGGCAGCATTATGGCATACAATGAATATCAGCAACTTCTGGCCTTATATTAGAAACCATTCAGGTATGAGTGGGCAATGTTGTGCAAAGAATAGTTTAAGTGTAATCTTTATCACCACAGCGGGCATACACTGGAAAACTATATATATCTTGGTCACTATTCATAATGTCTGAGGACAGGGCAACGCACTGGTTTCAGTAAATCCTACATCTTAAGTGAAGACATAGGATGCTCTTATGTCTTTTTATTAATAAACTGCCAACACTGAACTGTGTGGGTTAGGAAATCATCTGCAGTCAAGACACAACAATGAGGAAATTATAGATTAGATTGCAGTCAATGAGACATTAATGATTTGCTTGGAGAAACTGGGTAGTAAGAAATGTTAGTGTCATGCCAAGACATATTTAAAACAATACTATGAATGGCTAGAATATGCATATGTAATCTACTGAAATAAGATTTGGACGATATACTGACGTTGTGCTTGTGACAGAAGTTGACGGCCTGCAGAGTTTGCCACACTATACTCTTCAGCTGACCCTCGGGGACCCTAAACGGAACAAGAGACAAATGAAGACTGTCTGCTGTGTGAGGAGCAGACCATCACCAAACCAATGCAATAGCTCAGTTTTCACATCTATTATTCTTATTATTTCTAAAAGGAGTGGTGCTTTGCACAGCCCTGCTGTCGCCCGGGTAACTGCACGCCTGTCTCCAACGGCAACCGGCGCCTTTGTTTTCAGGAGCAGCTAGAGTTTCTGTTGCACTGCCTTGTGGCAAAGGGAAATGTGGTCAGGCAGCAACTAGCCATTATGGCCTTGGCTCGCTGTCCAGTTTCACACAACACAAACCAAACTCTCCTTTTGTGTAGCGACCACAGATTGTGCAGGACGTGTGCAAAGCTTAGAGCGGAGAGAAAGTCATCATTCCTTTAAAACGTCTGCAGTGTTTTCTTGGAGACATGGCTACTCCTCCCTCAGTCTCAGGCCTCCAACATTCCCTTCAGTCTCTTGGCAACAGCCTGGCCTCCCTCTGTGTAATTCACTGTTGCCCTCTGCTGTCCCTCAGCCACAACCAGTATTATGGCAGATAGATTCAGAACACAAATTACAGTTGGATTACAAGATAATGTGTATTCCAAACAGATGACCCCTTTAAAAAGAGATACCCAATTCAAGGCCAGCAAGGTAGTGACTCTATAAACTTTGACAACGGACAGAAAGCTCTTAAAATCAAAATCCAGACTGAAGCATGTGGTCCTTCAGTGTCAGACTGCTACTGAAGTATGGTACACTAAAACTGTCTGGTAACATAACTTTTGATGCCACTAAAATGCTTCTTGGCATAGCACAGCCTGAACCGTGTAAGTTAAGAGGAACTGACTACCACAGCACAGTTAATCATGGCAGATCACTCCGACCCTCTCACAGAGAATACACTGAGCCAAAATGCAGACAGAGATGAACACAGGCCTGACCATGAAACATGCATTTTAGGTGTCTAACTGATGTTCCTGTACAGTGAGTCAGTTCAGGTCACTTCAGCAGGTCACACGGTCGCTGAGAGGATCGAGCCTGCAACTTCTTCAGTGGCAGAGCGCTCTGTTCGAGCTTCGCCTACCCTCCGGGGTGTCTGTCCAGCTCGTTGAGGACCGTCTGCTCACAGAACTCAAACACCAGGTGGAGCCGTCGTTTCCTCCTGAACACCTCCAGCAGGTTGACCAGGTTGACATGTTTCAGCTGCTACAGGACCAAGAGAGGACACACACACCCAGTCAGTGCTCAGCTGTCCACACGTGTTTTCAGTGTTTTATTTGAACGAGTGTTACTGCCACCACTGCTACTAATTTTACTGTTTGGTACTTTTGCCACTACAACTATGACTACAACTACTGCACTGCTTTATTTTACTGCTACTTTAACTGTTACTGTGTTACTTACTACTTACTACTACAGCTACGAGTACCACGACAAGTAATGGTGGTACTGCTACTAGTTTTTATTTAGACATAATGCACATTTTTTACAACTTTATACATAATGAACATATTTTATACATAATGTATATATCTATATCTATAGATATATAGATAGATAGATGGATAGATAGATAGATCTAATAAGTATTTTTTTTACTTATTATTTTGTTTACAAATTTCTTCATATATTTCTTATTTCCTTTTGCTGATTTTAATCATTTAATTCTTCTCTTGAGAATTTGAGCGACTGCAACTGACCCAATTTCAGTCAATTTCAATTGTGATCAATGAAGTGTTCCTGATTTTGATTCTACCGCTATATTGCAACTACAAATAATAATAAAAAATAAAAAAACATGCCTGAATGGCACTTTCTCACAAAGACAATATAATAATGTGTCTTTTCATTCGGTGTGTT
>OMLB01062490.1:102821-121853 GCA_900302555.1 Myripristis jacobus | reverse complement strand
CAGCAGCACCCCCCCCCCCCCCCCGAGTAGCTCTCTCTCTCTCTCTCTCTCTCTCTCTCTCTCTCTCTCTCTCAGTGAGGAGCCTGTATGCATTGTTGGTGTCACTGGTGCTAAAAAGATTCCTCTTCCTCTCACTCACATAAATACTTGCAAAGGGAGTCAGCCTAATACATACACACTTTCTCCCTGTTTCTGTGTTCATCTCTTCACCCAGCCTCTGCCTCAGTTGCCTCCAGCCAGCCTTGAGGAGAGACACAGAGCCCGGAGGAGAGAGAGGAGGAAGAGTGAGAGAGTCAGAGAGAAAGACAGAGAGGGAGGGAGGGAGAGGGAGAGAGAGAGAGAGAGAGAGAGAGAGAGACTTGATCACACAGTCTGCAGCCCCCAGCCTTCCCTCCGTTGCTGCTGCGTGTGAAAGCCAGAGGCAGAGGCAGAGCTGGTGTTCGTCTCTGAGAGTCAGAGCGCAAGAGAGCTGCAGAGCCGAGCCGAATCACTGGCATGACTCCAGTGTGACAGACTCCGTCCAGTCCCTCCACACCTCTGCCGCTCTCTAACCAGCCTCCAGCCGGGAGACCAACACCAGGATCACAAACAGGTGAGTCTCACAGCCTTCATTTAATCATCATGAAATACTCTGAGTAGTGCTGATTTGACTGACGTGTGATATCCAAATTGAAAATGACTGATTGAAAACCGGATTTTAATCGTAGAATATAAATACAATGGTGTTATGTTAAGTAAACGCAACATAAACAAGTTGTTTATTATGATGATTAGTGTTATTTAATTAATTAATTAATTAATTTTTTACTCGACTACTTATGAAAACTGTGATGCGTATTTACATCGAGGATGCAGTGATTTCAGAAATGCTAGTGTGGGTTGTAGTGAAAGTTTTCCTATGCGGGGTGTGTGCATAGGGAGGTGGGGGATTGGTGTGTGTGTGAGGGTGTGTGTGGGTGGAGTGTGGGGGGGTGTTTGTATAAGTGTGATTGTATGCGTGTTACTTCGCGTGAAGGCTTGTTTACCTCTTGACTGACAAGTGAAAAAGACCACTGGGACTTGGGGAAGCTTTGCGTTTTTAAAGGGCTGTATCCATCTTGTTTCATCCTGTTTTCTCTGGGTGTTTGTGTGTGTGTGTGTGAATAGGTGTGTATCCATGTGTGTCTGAAAGAGAAGGTGGGAGGAGGGAACGGTTACAGCAGTGGCTCTGTTACTGTTATCTCAGTCATGTTCAGAAACAGAAAAAAAAAAAAACACATGAAGAAGACTGCCATATCAGCTGCTGCGCTTTAGTCAGAATGCAAATTTACACATACTACAAGCAGCATTTGGACGCAGTAGTCCATAGACAGCTGTCTGGAAAATCTGCAGTTGTTTACATGTCAGATTTACGCTGTTTTTGTAGAGCTCAGTGTGAATCTTTTGTCTGAACTGCGCAAGACAGCTCCTACTGCAACCGTAGGATGGGATCACTGTAGTGTAAGACTGTAAAAATATGCTCAATTTCAAAGTATAATTCATTACATAATACTCAATTCAAGAGACTGGCATGATGTCAAAAATGGAAGTGACGTGAAAACAAAGATCGTTATATCCCCATACGGAGTCTTTGCTCAGCCACTCATTTGCTATTTCTGTGCTGTGAAAAAAAATAATGATTTATGCAAAGGATGATGTGTGTGAAGTTGTTGCAATATTGAATGATAAAATGAAGTAAGGCATAAAAAATGGTTAAAAGTAATATGATTTATTTATTTATTTTTGGATTCACGATGAGTTTTGACTTTCCTCATGAAGCGTATTTGTCATTAACTGTTTTAGCCATGACACAGTTGAACTGGCTCTCACTGCAGATGTGACACTGTTATCTAATTGATCCATCAGCTGCTCACCATTTAAAGATTTAGCAGGTCCTCCTCCTCCTCCATGTTAAAATGTGACACTTGTCACTCCTGCTGTTTCTCCGGGGAATGTAGTTTGTGTGTGATGGCAGCTCATGAGTGTTTACTGTAGGGAATCTGCAATTATTTCCTCAGTGTACAACTTGTTGAATCAGCTCATGTCCCGACTCAAATTTTTCTCTGAAGTAAGACATAATCTGTTACGACTTACTTCAAGTCAACATAATTTGCATACAAAGAGGACAGTGAAATATGAGGCTTTGAGTACGACCATATGGCTGAACGAGATTTCCCCAAGAGACCCTGTCTATGTCACATTTCTACAGGCTGCTCTAAATGCTATAAAACCCTGAAACATGACTGTGATCTCCGCTGCCATAGGTGATCCACTGAGTGAGAAATCCCTTCCATGTTTGTCTCTTTCACGGTGGATGCTGCTGCCGTTTGCCGCTCGCTGTCAATCTGTCACTGAGTGTGATGCTCAGGAATGAGCCCCGGTTCCCCATTGACCCTGCCACATCCGTTTATCTCTCATCCCTCCGTCCATCTATCCCTCTCTTCATCTTTCTCCCACTGGATCTGAAATGTTGTCTCTCCACTTTTCACCCAGTGCCTCCCCCTACCCCTCTCTGCTCTGGTCGCCACAGAAACGGCTGATTCAGGAAGGGTGGGCGGGTGGCTCAGAGCTCTCGATGCTCTGCCCCATGCGGTGCTTTCACAGTACATTTCTGCCTCTGTGTTGCCTTTATGGCCCTTAAAAGCTGACAGTTCAGGTGGCTTTGTTATGCTATACGACGGGAATAGCTATACAAAGGCTGTTTGCTCAATTCCCAGAAAGAGCAGGTTCAGTATTTACAGCAAATTTCTGTTCACAGTTCATTTTTGCTAACTATGGCATGGACGCTGAAACCGGTTCAACACCTCTAGATTGTTGAACACCACCTTTTTTTTTAAAGGCTCATTATACTGAATCTGTGAGGACATTCTTCGTGTTAAAGCAGCTGCAATCTAAATGACTGTCTTGTGACTGGTCATCTAATGTGATGGCAGATTGATCTTGAGAGTTTGCAGGCCTCTGTCTGTCTGTCTAAACACATATGACACTCAGGCCGGAATCACACTGTGTGTGTTAAGGGCTTACAGAGAGGTGATTAATAATGTAATATACCATGACCGAGGCCTTTAATAATAGATATGCCATGACCTTTCTCTTACATAAGGTCACTGAAGCAGAATGAGAGTGGTGGGGAGAAACAAACAACAGGAATATTCCCTTGCCAATACATACTATATGGCATTTTATGACGAAAACACAAAATAGATACCCTATATGCTATTATAGAAATTTCGAGTTAGTGAGAACTAAATAAAGGATTAGCAATTACAGGATTAGGATTAGTCAGAATTGGCTTTTTGTGTTTCTGTTGTGGTTTTATCCATTTTGTCACATTTTTGGATAGCTCTGCTAGTCATTAAAGCTGTGCAGATGGTTTATGCAGTAGCTAAAATAAAGCCGTTCAAAAATGTGTCTTAACAGGAAATGAAACCTGTGTTGCACCACAGTCAATTCCACGCAGGACCCCATGAGCCTGTCCTGCTGTGCCTGATTAAATTAAAAAGGGAATTTGTATTCACTGAGGAGGTAATGGTGAAGACCAGGTCTGTCTAATTTGTTTTGCTTGCTAAAAATCAAGGTTTTAGCTTTTTTTCTGCTCATTTCACAAGTCTTACTGGCTCACAGTCTTTTTTATAGTATATCCCTGGATATGTATTTGTTGCAAAATCCACTTTCTGTTACTATTATCTTAAGTTATGGAAAATTAATGAAGATCAGTGTCTCTTACACCAACCAATATGGACATTTACAACTTGCTCGACACACTGTTTGGCCACAGCTTGTTTAATCAAAATATCTCAACACAGATTATGTGTTTTTAAGTTTTGAGAACAAAAAGGTAGAAATGTATGCAGGCTGCAGTGGTTTTCCACCCTGCAGTGTTCAGCCATTACAGTCAGTAGTGACGCAGCCCAGACTCACACAGCACACTGCAGACCCATCACGAGACACAGCCAGAACAAAGAGCACACACTGTCATCTGAGAGAAAAACTCAATATGGACGAAAACACAGATGTCACCTCTCCACAATCCCTCTGAGGATTGCTGATTTGGGAGAGTGTGATATACAAAGCCATGTGCGGTGCCCTGATCTCTCACCCTGCTCCTTTTAGGAATCTGTCCCAGGCACCCAAGGGATTTCTGTTGTACTAGAAGCCTCAGGTGGGACGCAGATGATTTTTATGGGCATCATCGTACCACTTTGATGTATGCTAGTGTGTGAGCATGTGTTTCTACATCCCTTCTCTCTTCCATGTGAACTTTTGAGGTGTAAATTCAAGAGGAGCTCACAGGTATTACGTCCTGTGGCATTTTCACGGTGCACGCTTACTTCACAGACTATAGCATGTATAGTTATAGAATACCCATTTGCAATCACAGCGGTGCCTGTTTTGAAGTTGAAATACCTGTCATGTAAGTGAGACAAATAATCCCACGGCGCAGAACATGAACTGGTTGACTGACATCCTCCACTGCCATAAAACCGGTGTGGATGCACAGTACAGACTGCGAAAGAAAAAAGTAAAATATCTGAAGAGAAAGGTGAACAAGGAACTGAGTGGGAGGAAGTCATAGTGTTGCCCCACATGATAAGTGAGAGTGAGATGAAGGCTTGGCCCACCTCTACTTCGCCATCCTCGTCTCTCCTACACTTTTCTCTCCCTCTTGCTGCCCAGAGAATCCATGTTCTTGGCAGGGTTTGTTCCTCTGGCAGAGCGATGCGATGTGGAGGAGCAAGACAACCTGACTTGCTTGTATTGACAAGAGAGGTTTTCAGACGCTAGCTGTGGAGCTCACTGCGCATGTCGAGAGATGTCTGTTTTGCTTTGGTGGGCAGAATAATGATTGTTTAGTGTGTCTTTCGTGTTTCTTTAACCGTTATTTAATGCATCTTTTTTTCATTTTTCTTTTTTCTTTTCGTTACCGGGTAATGATTTAAGTCGTCTGAGCCAAAAGAAAGGTTGATTTGTGTAGTAGGATTACTCTAAATTGGTGCCACGAGGAATTAATGCAGATAACCTCTGTGGTCAGGAGGGTAAATAAGGAAAGCTTGGTTGTGGAAAAATGAAAAGCAAAATAACCATGTCGTGCATCGTCCAGATAATAAAAGTTTATCTGCTGACTACATGCTGAAAAAAAGCATCATCAGTGTTTTGCTTAGGATAACTTGGGAGGAAATCAAGTGAATCACACTTGATTTAGTGCGGGAGTGTTGTTTGGGGTGTAAAAAGGGCTTGATTTGATTTCCATGTGGAGTGAAAGGGTGAATGTTTTGTCTCCAGCCAGACGTTAAGAAAATCAAGTTCCTCTTGAAGTGAATCTCAGATGATTCCCAGTGGCTGACTGCTGCTGTCTGATGACTAATTGTTTCCTGAGCCCCATATTAGAGTCCCTTAATTGGTTAGAACAAGTTGGTCATTAACTTACTCATTAGAGCTTATTGTAGCTCTGAGACCGCTGCGACTTGATCATGGCAAACTTCTTTAACTGCTAACCAAGCCTCCTCTCGGTCCTGTCTGCAACGTTATTCGATCTCATCAACACCAACGTCCTGACTCACTTTGGTTCTTTAGAGATTCCATGGCACTTAGTGTCAGGGTGTCTCGGCACTAACCTCACTGTTCTGGCCAAAAATTCCCATCTGGACCCACACTTCCTGCCATCTGCTCCTCTCCTATCTAATTGGCCAGTCACGTTGACAGTTGTGAGGCCTCCAGTTTGAAATGGCCCACACACTGTTGTTGGATGGAAATAAAGAAGGAGGTGAGCTGAAAAAAGAGAAAAGGACAAGCCAGAGCAATAGGTCTTCATAAAGCTCAGGGTCTGGATTCACCACAGTGCCTTTCTTTACTGCCATTGCGTTGTGCATCTCAGCAGTTTCTATCCAATCTCTGTGTATAGTAGAAAGTGCTGACTGGTTGAGAATAAGGATCACTAGGAGAACAATATGCAATTTATGCTTAGTCAGAGAACTGTTTCCCTTAAATTAAAAGTAAAACCCGGAGAGAAGTCGAGAAACAGGGAATGAAAGAGAAGCGGAGACAAACCGAGGCTGTGGTCCTGGCGCAGGTGCATGGGTTACTGCCAGGGAGGGGTGACAGTGTGGTGCGAGTGCCGCTGCTGCTGGTGTTATTGGTGCTGATTATGGTTGTGATGCTAGCATAGCCTCGCTGTCTGAAGCACATGAGGAGAGCAGACTGTGGGGGAATCATCTGTGCACCGCTGTGCCCCAAGGTTCGGGGCTCACTCTCTCCTTCGTGGCACAGTCAGACATACTAATGGCATCATTACTGTGTTTCTGAAATGCCTTTGTCCTACTTGTATATGCGTGCACACAATGCATACGTACACATGCACACAAAGACACATACAGGTGCACACAAAATGCCAGAGGTAAACAGTCTTGAGCAGGCAAAATAATAAATTTACACATGCACATAATTTATAAATAGCGCAGCCCATAATGTAGGAATAATGAGATTTTGCACCTTCCATTTCACAGTGACATTTGCCAATGAATATTGCATACAGAGTGAAATGTACAGAACACAGTGCTTTTCTGTGTTGCTGATTGAAATACTATAGAGTATAGACCCACTGTTAACACCATTTATAGCTGATAATGCTTTGACTTGCAGTATAGTATTAATTCTGTTGTTTTACTGATCATCTTAAATTATTTCATGACTTAAGTTGCAGCCTCCACTGGCTCTGATACATTCAAATGCTTCAAGGGACAGGGAACTAAAATATGTAATCTTTCATTAAAATGCTTTGCCTATTTTCACTGAGTCAAAAAAGTGGTTTTGCTGTGGATTAAAAGTTAAAAGAGTGCGGGTGGTCCAATCAGAGCACAATCTCAGGTCATTTTCCTCGCGCCCCCTTTTGGTTGCCTCCTAAACTGCAGCTGTTATCCTCTGCTGTGTTCATCAAATGGTACTAACGGTAACAGTAGGCTCACTAGCGTGGCATGCAGAGTTTGTGCTGTTCCCTTTACCAATAATTATTTTACCATTATTTTATTAGAGGAGGGGAGGGCTGGCAACGTGCTCTATAATCTGTGAAATGGAGCTGTACCCTCTTTCGCCAGCGTTAGCAGTGGGGTCAGTTGGCTTCCTCGCATCAACTCTAACTGGCTACCACAAGCCTGCAAAGTGTAAGTTTTCACAGCAATGGTAGCTTTACCACATTTGCCAACATATTGTTAAAGCACTTGTAAGACCCGTAGCTATACAGTTCCAACAAGCGGGATATTTTCACTTTAACTTTGTTGGCTTTGCTGGAGTCTGTAGAAAACGCTGCACCTAAAATCCCGTTTTATTACAGTTATTATTATTGTTAAGTCTCAAATCTTGGTGGATGATGAAGATTGTACTCAAGAATAATACATTTTTGACTGGGTTCACCGTCCCTTTAATAACAGCTAATTTGCATGAATGGGTATTTCAGGGCAAGAAATACATCTTTTGTTGAATCAGTCACTGTGTCTGATGGATGAAAAATGTTTACCAGACACTTTATCGGGCACTGTTTCTTCCCCCACACAATATGAAAACAAGAATTGCAAAACCATGTGAAATTGCTTTGTATAACTTTTTGTTAAATCAAAAATGCACACACACACACACACTCACACACACACACACTCGAATGACGTGTCACCACATTGTTTTGGACGACTGACTAATGTTTGATATTTGTTTACAATTTTCACTGAAACATGTACAGCAATGTCTGTTCAATACTAGCCTCAAGTGGTTCAGCCCACAGACAGGAAAATGAAAACAGGTGATAAAGTCATAGATGGTGCAACCAGTATTTTATCAGTATTGTATCAGTATTATTATCAGTATTAATTAATTAAAACTAAAAAACCCCAAGCAGAGCAACGTTGTGCACTGAAGGCATCTGTGAGACAGGAAGATGAGCCGCTCTTAGTGTCAACATTGACTTACAATTTTACTGTTGGCTAAAGTTGCTAAGGTAGGCTGATTTTCAATTGCACTGTAACGCATCTATGGTGTCGACTGGAAATGTCACAGTGACATGATTGGTTAGCAGGATTCAAATCCCTCCACCCACAGTGATCAGCTAATACAGGGTGGAGGCAATTTCAGACTGAATAATGGAGTGGAAAATGGAATAGAGCCGCCAAGTAGGGTTCAGGAGGTAAAATTCCCATTCATATTTGCCATAGCGACTGAGATAATTGGCCATAAAATATTAACAATTCAAGGTACACTTACCATCAGCATTGAGATATGATAGTATATGCTCCCCCCAAAAGAGATCAACTTTATTCTCAGCACTAATGCAGAGGTACTACATTTCCCACAATTCTTGAAACAAGTTCTTCAAATCAGGGAGCTGTTACCATGGTGTCAGGAACAGCGTTGAGCGTGTTTTTTTGGAGCAGTTTTTTGTCTAATCGCAGTGAGTATGTAATCTCATAGACTATTCTGTGATTGGATTGCGGTTACCATGTGAACTTAAAAGGATATTTCTCCACAGCCTGCTATCTACAAACACTGTGTTCTGTTTACCTGACAATGACACAATCGGCACTCATTTTTTTGAGTTGTCAGACCCTGGTATTTTACCAATGCAAAACCATAATGTTGCTCCTTTATAGTATGGTCACACCATTGACAATGCAATAATGTAGGATCCATTTTCATTCAGGGAGAAGAGCTCTACAGCAGCCGTAAGGGACAAAATAAGACTGTATCTGAATTTTAATTCTAATAGCCAATTCCAAGCAGCTGCACACAATATTGACATTATTGGTGTCATGAGAAAGCTCTTAAAAAGTCTCTTAGATGCATTTTTTGTGCATTTACTGTATGTGTATAAAAATGAAAAGAAAAAAAAAACTGCAACTGATCTCTCAGGCACAGATGATGTAAAAATAATATTGCCCACATGACCCATTAAATTTGTAATCTCCATGAGTTTTTAGTGCGGAAGTACTTCACAGACCCAAATCTTTGGTGTCCGCCCCTAATGTCTGCATCAGTCTCAGCAGCTTTGATGAGGTGAGACCGCGATGCAGGCAAAGCTGTTAACTATTTCACCCCTCCCTCTGAAAAACTACACACACATGCAGGTTCAGGTACAGAAACACACACCCAGATACTTACAGCTAACAGATCTGCTACATTGCTGTACCACCTGCCTCTCATCAACCCCCTCATCAAGCAGAATAAGATCACTGTTAATCCACTTGTCTCAGCCCACGGCGTACCAACAGTGCTCCCGTTGCATGGCTCTGTTGTTCCCTCAGGGCTCCCTGGAAGCCAAGAGAATAGAAAAGGTGCTCACAGCCTACACACTCTTTTATGTGTCTCTCCCTCTCTCCATCTCGGACTATTTTTCCACACACACGTATATATATTTTTTCTTTCATTTTTTTTTTTTTTTGGCAAAGCAACTTGACTTCAGAAAGTCATGTCCAACCCAGATGGATGTCCAGGTTTGACCAGAAATGTCAACTGTTGTTGTGTGTGTCTTATCCAGCCAGGAGGTCACTCAGTCCTGGGGGCAACAAATAATTCCCTCTTCATTTCGTGCTTGCAGTGTATTTGTTTTCTTTCCCTGCCCCCCTGCCAGCACCCTAAACCTCTCTCCGACTCTTTCTGATTGTGGCTGCTGAGGTCGGTCCTGTCATCTGCTGGGGGAGTTCAATATCGAGGGGAGTTCTGAGAGTTATTTTGGCCACACGGTCCTCCAGGGGACCATCACAGAGATCCAGTACCAAGGAGGTAATTGAATTTGAGGTTTCAGCTAATGATTTTTCCAACAGCGGGATGATCCCCCCTTTTCCTTGGCACACAGCGTCATGCATGGCCTGCACTGAGCATCTCTCAGGCAAACCCTAAATCAGCCAATAATGGTGTTGGAGGAGCTAAGCGCTTCCTAGTCCTTTAACTGGCATGATTTAATAGCACTTGTTAATCCGACAACATATACGTTGCTTTCCATTTTGCGGGGGCTTACAGGCTTCACTGCACGGATTTAAGGCTAGATTTATTGCCACAGGACAAGAGCTTCATTGTTAAAAACCAATTATCAGCTAATAAACCTCCAGCCCACAGCCGTGTCATATGTTCAGTGAGCTCAAGATGCTAAATTACTAGGCCTTTACATACCACTTTCTTTATTGCCTTGTTTAGGTTATTATGTCTTAAATAAATATGTTAGGTCAGATCGTTGAGATCATTGAGTGTGTCATGACAAGAACCTGTTTAATTACCAAAAGTTATAATTTCTTTTTATCCACTTAGATTTGAGAGGTTAGAGTGAGTCTTTTGGAATATCTCCATCTGTAATTGGCTCGAGAGTTTAATTTGTGTTTGTACTCTATTCTGATGACAGAAAAATCTCTTCCTGCTCAGACCAAAATGTCAGTTAGACTTCAACTTATGGATAGCTCGGTACTGAGGCATTCCCTTACTACCCACGTGTGCTTTACAATAGCTTATGTTATGTTATGAAACTCTGCTGGACCCCATGGTGTCTCTGACCCCTGACAGACATGAAGCTGGATGTGGACTTGAAACGTGGTCTTTATTTATAGTTCAGTCATGAGCCAGGCCTTCTCCCCCCTGGGGCCCGTCTCTCACCTCCACTGTTATCCTTTTATCCCTCTTTGTCTTGTCTTTCCACCAAATCTTATCCAATTCTCTATCCTCGATCAAGTTATTTAATCCATTTGTTTCTCTCTCCAACATGGAAGCTTGCTCTTCTCACCAGAGAGGTGTATTATAATTATTCTGCTTACTCTACTCCAGTCCCACTCGAGCCACCACACACACACACACACACACACACATTTAGGCTTGTTCCCATTATTCCCAGCGCAGTGCTGTATCGAGTTGCCTTGCAGCAGAACAAGCACAGAGCTTATTGCCAACAGGTTTTCCTCATTAGTTAATTATGTTTTGTGTTAATGTCCACAGCTCTCAGCTGTTGGCTTGAATGCCTTTTAGGCCAATTCTATTTGATCACCTTTGCACACTGACCAAAACTAGCATTGTTTTGTGCTTATTGCATCATCATGGCCATCTATTGCATCTAACTACAGTCATTATTCATGCAGACAGCCAAGCTGGTGTTTGTCTTTGTAAGAGAGCCGGTCTTGTGAACTCCGGTGGACTTTGCTGTAGCATTAAATGTTGTGTGATTGGGGTCGGAGGCCACCAAAGGAAACTCTAGCAGATGATGGCGCCACCCACATGTCTATATGTAATCACACTCTTGCCAATAACCCCGCTGTCCTAAACATCATATGGCTCTCAGCCTGTAATCTTCCTGTCAGATGACGACCCACTAAAGCACGGAGGTGTAAATGATTCACAAAGATTTAGAGATTCAGCGGGGACACCTGCAGCAGCGTTCGACTGCTATGTGCATACAGTTAGATTTGTTCTTTTTTAGAATCTTTGTCTGGCTTTGACTTGATCTATTGAAATGTGAGCGATTTGTCTCATCTCATTGTCAGCTTCCTTTGTACTGTCAGTTAATTTATATTTCTTTGTTAGCTTTGGAAAGCCTGTGGTGTGAGTCATTGTGTGTCCATTGTTGATAGCATCGCTGCACAAAGGCACTGGTTTTCAATAAAGACTACAACGATGAAAGAGAGTGTCAAATGAATCATGCCTTCAGTGGCTACTCTCTCTCTCCCCTTTTGAATATGGGTTGGTACCCAGCTCCAAATATTCAATATTAGATTCCTATTATATTAACCTAAGGCTTCATGGGCAAACATATTCATGTCTGTGGATTGGACACGAGAGAACTTTTTTTTTTTCCTCAAGCTGCACCATTATGTCAGTATGTTGAGCTACCTCCCGCACTTCCTGTTTACTGCACATTGATTGGTAAGCTCATGGTGTTGATGTAATGTCTCAAACTACTCAACCCTATTCACACTTCTGAGTCCTGCCCACAGCTTCTCGGTGAATAGCGTGAATCCTCCAGAAGCTGTTCGCTCTATTCTCCCGCAAGGCTCCAGTGTGCCCTTCATACCAACACATGTTATCTGTGCGTGGTCACACTGACAAAGCAGGCAGAGCACCGTATAGGGCCCAGACAACTCAAATCCAGTCTGAACACCAAAAGACGTCTCTTTCAAATGCATAACACTTTACACATGCATGGAGAGCAGTAAATCCTCCCCATATGGCTGAGTTCACACATTGGTCAGCCCCTCTGCGTCAGTAAAAAAAAAAAACAAAAAAAACTGGCAGTATCTTTTACCAGCAGTGAACAAGGCGAGATTATGGAAATATGGAAATATATTGAGATTTCTAACATTATTTATTTCCGGAGAGAGAGTGCTGAGATTGTGAAATTCTCACACTGCTGTCCTATTAAAATCAAATTGTCATGAGTCAAACATGGCACAGGAAGACAGGGATTCTCTTTACTTAGATCCCAATACCTTACTTCTTGCTCAGCATAGAGAATTATTACATGCAAATCATTTTGCCTTTTGGAGTTTACTGTTGAATTAACTTGGAGCTTTTGTAGCTCAGTCGCACCACATCATGGCTCTCTTTCATAAGTGTGTCATAAGTGTCAATGTTGGAGGTAACTCGTGACTCTAACTGTAAGTTGCATAATAGCACTGATGTAATTATACTTGCCATCTAACTAATGTAACGTAAATACTTTCTTGAAATCAATCAGTCAAATCATATTATTATGGGTAGTTTTATGTAACACAGGATCATGTTTGCATTACAGTGCTGTAGCCTACAACTGCACTGACTACTACTTTCAAAAGCCAAACCAATTTCATGCTGCTTCCATTTCTTGTGAATGCCATATCATATCATGTCATATGCCAAAGGTTTGCAAATTTCTTCACTCTCTTTGTGGGAAGTGGGAACCCGCACATTAATTGATTTAGGAAAGATAAAAACATTTCACTGAAATGTGTAGGCCACTCTGCATTGCTGAATATACAGCTGGCCAAAACACAGCACCTAGTTTTTGAGTCATTTTAATAAATTTGTGGTAACAGCTCAAAAGTTACATAACAATTTAATATATTATTCCCCAACCAAAGTAACATGGTGATGCTAACATGTAATATACTGTAATATCTTTTCCTGGCAACTATCCCAATGACAGAATCTGTGGAAATAAAAAAGCAGGCTTAGGAGAACTAACAACATTTCAAAGGGTGGGGGTGGGGGGTTCAACCCCTTTTCCCTCAGAGCAGGAAGACAACTTAGGGAGGTGCATGACCTCTAACGCTATGCCGAGGGTTTCAGGGCTATTACCTCTGAAAAAGGCTCAACTACATGTTTGTTCAGGCTCAACTACATGTTGTGTTAAACTCCACTCTGCTGTGCTTCATGTGAAAAGACCAGTGGGAGGAAGGACGTGTAAAAATGCATAGCAACAGACTCTTTCTCTCTAGCTCTCTCTCTCTCTCTCTCTCACATACTCACACATTTTAGCACAAACACACACACACACACACTTACACTCGCACAAACACACGCAAATTTACACGCGCCTCCACACATATACCCCCAGCCACAAGGCTCTGTGGAATAATAATGGGCCCATATTAAAGATTACACCCTCGAGCAAATGATGTAAATGGCATCACACAACAGGAATTAGCCTCAGTTTGTGAATCACCACCAGCAGTGATGGGAGAGGATGAGCCTGCCCAGCTGCACTTCTTCTCCACATACAGTTCACACGGGCTTCATCTGGCACCTGATCTGCATTGTGCTGCCATCTCAGACAGCGCCACTCTCCCGTGGCTACGCACAACACGCTGTTCCTCCGTCTCCTGTCACCCTACTTCATCACGCTTGTCTGTAAAATAATTTGGGAGAGTGCCTACGGTGAGGGGAGCCGTATGAGAACCGGCAGTGTCCATGTTTTCTTTTTTTTGTTTTTTTTTTTCCTTGTTGAGACACAGGATTGTGACTGCGCAGCGGTGTGAGTGTGATTTGCCTGTTGAAACCCTGCTATTCTATTTCAGGCCATCCCACACACAGTGGGAGAGGAGCAGAAATTTGTCACCCTTTAATTACAGCTTTCAAGTTCCCTGTGAAATTTTGTGCATCTGTAGGTAAGAGAGAGTCCTACTTTAGATTTCAGGAACAGACCTCCAGCAATTAGCACATCAGGGAGATGAACTTGTGTGTGCGTGCGTTTGTGTGTGTGTATTAATTGGTTCAGTTTAAGCGTTTTGGTTCATCGCCTATACTTTTGGGATCAATAGTTACAGCACACTGAAAATTATGTCCTTCCAGCTACTGGTGACAACACTGTGACAGTATTGTAGACCGCCAAATGGAGCGTGTGTATTGTTCCTACTTAATATCACCAGTGTTATCACCCACTCTGAGCTTTTCTCAATCTGTTCTGCCAGCTGAACTGCAGAGCCTTATTCCTATAGGGTCATCCCCTTTCAATTAATTTCTTGTTAGTCCTGATCCAAATAAGCTGCAGTAAGAATTTAATCCTCATAATTGGATTATGAAATGATTGGTGCTGCAAGCGAGCTGTTTGTTATTGTAATAGAGTTAGATATTTTTGGTTCTGATGGCCTGCTGATTGCTGATCATAGCTGATTGCATATTATAATGATCGGCTATGAAGTTACAGTCATTATCACAGTCTAGCCGTAACCTGTTTGTCTTTGCTATGTGACTGAGCTTCAGTAGTTTATTTTAAATTTTAATGGAAGTACTAAAGTTTCCAACTATACCAAATATGTCCTGCTGAATTACAGGGAAATGTGCATCGAGATGTTTTCTATTTGATGAAATGGTGCAGCCATAAAACAATGGCAGTATTTCACCCAATTTAAGCATAATGTAGCTTCAAAGAAGCGTTGCAACCAGAATATACAAAATATGAATCTGACGTCACACGATATCAGGGAAAAAATGCTTTTTGCATGTTGGCTGCTACTTAGGGGCAAATTTAATGGAAAGTCTGAGTTCAGTGGGTTGTTATAAATTATATGAAAGGACACATTGGAACAAAATGCCGTGCAGTGCCTGTGTTTCACACTTCCTTTTAGTTGCCGAGTGTCCTTCATGATGATTTTCAACACAAAATTCAGAGAGCCACTGAATACTGATACACACACATTAAACACACACACACACACACACACACACACTCACTCACTCACACTCTCGTCCTCCATGACCTGCTGTTATGCATGCTACAAAGAAGAGAAGGTGCAGGAATGAAGGACACAGACGTTACACACAGAGGGTTAATTTTAAAAGAAATGAAAGTTTTCATTCTTTGATGTAGGACAACTGATGTGACACAAGAACTTGTTATGTACGGCTTTGTGTTCTATTTTCCTCATGCACATGCACACACACACACACACACACACATCCACAAGCTCCTGTATCATCCCTTGCATCTTGTGTCGCCACATTTAGATAAATGAATAACAAATTTCCTGTCGGCGTCTGCCACAGTTATCACGCTGTCACTGAGTTTTTCCTTTCATTGCATACATCGGTGCAGCTGAGAGTGTTGGGCACGGGGTTACCTTAGTTACTCAACCAGGCTGGCTCCATGGCGACCGGCTCCTGTGCCAGTGTACTGTATGGGAGGTTACTGTACTCTGGCACATTCGCTTCATGCTGTGGGAAATAATCCTCTCTTATTGGGAGGACAGGCTGGAAGTCACACAATTGGCGTGTGTATGTGTGCGTGTGTGTGTGTGTGTTTGTGTGTCTATAAACCTTTATTATTAATCAAGGATAACTGTGTGTTCAGCAGGAGAGGGGAAAGAGGCCATTGGCTGACATTTTGTGCTGTTGTAAGTCCAGTAGGGAGGCTCACACACAACACTGTTTGTGGAGCAGTGGGTTACTGTTTCCAGGCTGCCCGTAGTGCTTTGTTGTGATTCCTCCAGAGTCACCGTGAATCTGTGAAAATGTCATAAACATTTTGTTGCTCATTGTACCGTATTGTAGAAAGGACACCATGACATTCTGGCAGATTCCAATAAGAATATCAACACTTTTATTACCTAAACATTAGTCTGTGTGCATCTCAGTGTCAACGGCGTGGCATGCCACCGACTGAGGGAGTCTCTTATTTCTGTTAAAAGTGGATCCAAACTAAAACCACCGAGCAGTTTGGTAGCTGTTAGGGGTGAGAAGGACAACATCATTTCTCACCCATCTGCTGTCACATATAGAATTAGTTTTATTACCATAACATGTTGGATTTTTATAGTCCTGCCTCTGCACTGGATCATTTTTATTTGAAAGTTTGGTGGAAGAGAGATATGACTTGAGCCAACAAATTAGAAACATAATTGTATGCGATATCGGTGTCAGTCGGTACACAAACATACATTCATGAATGAATGTCAAAACATACCATTTAAGCCTGTATCATGTTTTCAAAAGCAAAACTACAATCTGATAAACATCCAAATCCTATTATTCCACTATAAAGCCCTTCCAGGGTTTTAGTAGATGTGAAAGGCACTTATGCAGATAATTACCTTTACAACTGCTCTGTGAATGATTAGCTGAATATTAGCACTGTAGTCGGCTTCACTTATGAAAAACAAAAATGGGTGCAGCCCTTGAGTGTTTTCCCATCATGTATGATGAGAGAGAAGAGGGAGTACAAAAATCAATAGCCATTTCAGTGTTTTAATTCAGTCAGCCTCTCACAACAGCTAAACAAATACTGCCAAACGCTTATAGTGAAAGAGCTAATTAGGCTCACCTTATATTGGTAATCTATGTTATCTTTTGATTGTGATGTGCAATTTTCATATTTGTATTCTTAGATAATTATATTGCATCTTGTCAAATGACTCAGTAAATTAGTAAATTCTCAGGAGTTACATATGAGAATTCATTAAAGAATAACTTATTTAGCCTAAATTCAACATTTAGCTTCTCAGGCTTTCATCATTCCCTAATTGGGCTGCACTGCAGTCTACTCCCCCAATAAATTTGCATTTCAGTTTTTTAATAATTGACCTTTATGTACTTTGTTTCCTCATGCATTTGTCTGCCACAGTTCCCCCCAATGTCCCAAGGGCATATTGTGGAAGTGTTTGATGTTTTACAGTTCTGCAGAGGGGGGACACCACATGCCTGGAGGAGAACTAAATCACTATCACTTGTTTAACATTTGGAGCATATGTATAAGCACACACACACACACACACACACACACATGCACACACATACAGAGCCAGCAGAAAATGTATGAGTAAAAGGCTTCAAACCCCCAACTGGCTTTAATATTTCATTGCATGGGCTGAGTCTGTGAGATTGCCATGTTGTTGAAAGGGGTAAAGTGCTGCCATTACCAATAGAGAGCAGTGAATGACAATGTCTTCCTATCTGCTACATCTGATTCCACAGACGGGTTGTTTCATCGAGACAGTAAAAGGTTTAACAGCAGTCAGAAATTCTGAGCAGCACTCACTGTTGAAATTACGCCTAATGCATCACTGCAGCACCGTTCACCTTGCAACAGGCAAAGAATACTTCATTATGTGTGTGTGTGTGTGTGTGTGTGTGTGTGTGTGTGTGTGTGGGGAGGAGGGGGCAATTCTGCAATGGTTGTTTACTACAAAATAATTGCCAGCATACTCAAATTAATTTTTATGGTACAGAATGACACTCAAGTACCTGTTATGGACAATTAGCAATCTCTTTTCCTTGACTTTTGCGAGTTTCTGGTGATGACTGTACCGTGGAGGTCAGTGCATAAAATTGTCTTCATCCAATTATTCAAGTTCCAATTCTGCAATTTTGGTGCCTAATTTATTTGTCAGATTCTGTTTGGCACCAGATTAGCTTTCTAGTCACAGCATGAGGTGGGTTATGGGCTACTGTCTGTGTCTGTATGTCCATTTTCCTTTGTTTTACATTGGTGAAATCTGGGAAGCGACTTTATAATTGCAGATAGTACAAGAAATTTGTCATTAACATTGACATTGTGGTAATGTGTAAAGAGGTTAAATGTGAGCTGCGTGTCATGTTCTGTGTCATGGCAAGAGCACAGCTGATTTTGATTGGTGCTGCTCTCACTGTGAAGAGTTAATAAAAACCTTGGTCAGGCACCGTGCTTCAGCCGAGCACCTCCTCTCATGTCAGCTTTTACATAAATAAGAGCTTTTTCTCTCCATCACTCCCTCTCCTTCTCTTTATTTCTCTCATGCACACCCACACAGAGCCTGTCAGAACCACATGAGGATGGGAGGAGGAAGGAGGGAGGTGGGTGAAGCATGACACGTGAAAAAGGAAAAGCGTTGCTCTTAACGCTGCATCTACAGCCCTCCGTCTATTGTTTCTCTCTTTTTTTTTTAAATCTCTACCTCTGTTTCCAGATTCAGTATGTATTCAACAGAGGCATCATTTTGTTTAATCTGCTTCTTTCATTTGTATATAAATTGTGTCTCACCGTCAGAGATGTCTCAGAGACTTTTGATGGAATCTGACTGAAGCAGAGTTAAACTGGTAACTCTAACACTGAACAGTTCGATCTTTTATTATTATAGTCATCATCAGGATTAGTCATGGTGGATGATCAGTAAAACATGACATCGTTAGGCATCATCATCCATTACATAACCCTTGCATAAGTTTTCAGAGAGGCAAATTTGAAAGGTAAATTCACGACACCCAGAAGAAAAGGTAAAATAAACATGTTACACTCCTCTCACTTCAGATGCTTTTTTTCTTTGTGCTGTGGATTCACAGTTAGTCAATAAAATCATACGTTTTTTCAGTCACTGGCAAATGGGCGTTGTTCAGGACGATGCACACCAATTGGTTGCCAAGGCAACTCGCTGAGTTTTTCTAACTGACTTGCAGTTGGCAGACCGCTGCCTCACTGAGGGATGGATGGGATGAGACTAGTTGTTTTTCATTTCCTGGTAACTGTACATGGTTAAGATACTCAGCATCATTATCATGTTAAATGCATTGATTACAAAAGTTACTGGACTTTTTTGGACATTTTAAATTAAA
>OMLB01062490.1:52145-88153 GCA_900302555.1 Myripristis jacobus | reverse complement strand
GTTTCGCAGTCCTGATGATACGCCTGGAAACACACACACACACACACACACGGTTATATAGCCTGTTAAACTGAGGTTCCAGGAGAATTTGAGTGGAAGGGGAGGGAGAAAAGCAGAGAGAAAGAGCTGGTGGAAATGGAAAATTAAGATGAGGATAAAACAAATGGGGGAAGGGGAGGAGAAGAGAGTATAACAAACAAGTAAACACAAACAAGATGTGTATGCCGTTACCACTGAATAGATTAACAATCCAGGGATACACTCATAAGCAGGCAACTGTTCACACAAGTATTTTGTGTGTGGCTGTGTGTATATGTGTGAATTTTTGTGCACAACTTTGCATCAGCTACCTGTTGCCAGACTGCTTTCTTGCAAAGCCTACCTTCTCCCGTAACCATGGAGATATGAAAAGCAAGAGGCCATCTCTTCAGTCAAGTGGGTGGAAGCGCACACTCACTCTCTCTCTCTCACTCTCTCTCCCTCTGTCTCCCTCTCTCACATACACACACACACACACACACACTGTGTCTATGAGCAGAGCTTCATGTGATGTGCTGTCACATTGAAGACAGCATTAAAGCACGTGTGTTCGAGTCAATGTGTCCCGGCGCTGCTGTGCGATGCAGGTGAGGCAGCATAAACAGCCTCGAAAACACTTCAAGGTTTTGCTCGATTTGAAATTAATAATCTATCCCCATCGGTCCAGTCGGGTGATGAATGAGAGCTTCTTCGCTGGACTCAACAACAAAGCCAAGACAATAACAACGCACTGAAGCTGCCTCAGGCTCGGTATTTCAAAAATAATGTTTAGACTACACAAAGCGAATCTCTCTCTCCCCCTCTCATCTCTTTCTCCCGGTGCTTTCCAAGCTTTTCCCTCCTCCCTCTATTTTTCTCTCTCTCTCAGATGTTTTATCTCTCCCTATCTGTTTGTATCTATCCCCCTTCCCAAGGTGTGTGTGCTGTTATGTGTGTGTGATGGCACTCTTCTACCTCCTCTATCTCTCTCCTCTTCTGCTGGATGGCTCTGTTTCGTGCTGCTGCCTGGCTTACAGTTGAAGAGAGCTCTCCGTCTCGACTTCGTTCTTTGCCTTTGCCTCCTTTGTGATCTCGCTCTCTGCTTTGGTTTCTGTCACTCTCCTGAGAAACCTGTGCAAACGGCGAGACAAGAGAAGGGGAAAACGCGGCAATTAAAACAGTCAGCCAAAAACATGATGACATATGAGCAGAATAGGCAAGCCGTCGTCAAATGAGCACACTGTAATTCCACACGGCAGCTATCTAAGAGCATGCTTCTAACACTAAGGCTAAGGATTTATAAATTTTGAAGGTGTACCTATATATTTATTCATCCCCAACACCTGTAAAACAACACAGACATGCAGGAATATTTAGTAATGAAAAGGAAAAACCTTGATTTAAAAAAAAAAAAAAAAAATAAAAAGATGCTGCATTCAAGATAATGTCTTGGTTGTGTTACTATATTAATTATAGTATTACATGTTATTACACTTGCCACAGGCTTGATTTATGAGCAATTCCAGAAGCAGTCCTAACAGAATTCTGATTTGAGTATTGATCCATAGAATCAGACAAATCAGAAACCAGGCTCTGATTCTTGTTCCTCTCTGCACTGTGACTCCAATGTTAAAAAGCAGCCGCAGCCATACATGATTCATCACACTCGCAGGGCTGCATGAGATAATCATGTCCTGCTCTGCTCCTCACCTTGCCGAGTCTAGGTCAGCCAAGAAAATCATCCTGACTTTCAATTTCAAAATTTTCGACTGCAGCTGTAATCTTGGTATTCACTAAACGGCCCGAGCGCACAGATCAACTCCGGGAGGTGAAATTAATACTTAACAAAATCTTAAAATATTGAACAACACAATTTCACAATCTCAAAAGACTATATTCTTGCTTGTTTTTGGTCGGCGTTGCAGATACCCTCACAGAAACCTCAAATATTTTGGTGTTGTGCTCCCTGTCCATGATATTGTGTCAAGTTCCACATCACAGAAAATGTTTTACTGCAAGCAAATTTCTTGTTACATTTTTAAAATTGGCTGCCCATCGGTTCATGTTGAAAAAGCTGTGTTTACATGTCATATCTCAATAAAAATAATCAACAAAGAGAACTGCCATCTGAGTTTTTGTCTTGGTTTAAATTGGTCTTGTGGGACAAAATGAAAACCAGTGTTTTTAAGTGACGGCTGAGCTTCTATCGTACGCTTGGACATAAGAGAAATGTCAAAGAAATGGAAAAGCAGAGCGGGTTTGTTGCTTGTGAACTCACAGTGAACTGCTTGTCCTTGTCTCTGCTGGAAATAGACCTGGGGAACAAAGGTCCCCAAGTAGCTGGGAAACAGACAAACCACATGAGATCAATAAAACACAACACACGGCACACACAGAGAATTAATGCAACCTATCTAAACCCAGGCGGCTCTGACACTTTAGAGGGGTTTCTTTTTCTACACCATACACATAGCTTTCTGTTCTGTTTCGAGTCTCCTAATCTCCCTCTCTCTGTTCAATCTGCCATCAGAAGGAGAGTTTTATTGTCTGCAAGCAGTGGGGGCTAAAATTAATGTTTCTTTAAGCAGAATCCGCTGGGTGTGATTTGAGAAATCTGCCTCGCAACGTTGAACTGCAGTGTTCCTGTGTGAGGCAATAGCTTTGTTACGGCTCATTATATACTGCTGGCTGCCTGCCCTCTCTCTCTCTCTCTCTCTCTCTCCCTCTCCCTCTCTCTCTCTCACACACACAAACACACACACGCATACACCAGCAATGAGTCACCATCATCGCACCATCACTCAGGCACACAAAGAAACCTGTTCCCATCTCTCTCTCTCTCTTTCTCTCTCTCTCTATCTCCCTCTCTCTCTCTCTCTCTCACGCACACACATAAACACACACACATACACCTCCACAGTGCTGCAGTCTGCGCATAGATACAGTGGCAGAGTGAGAGAGAGAAATTAAAAGAAAGGGGAAAAAAAACCAACACCAATTCTACAGTCGATAAAAATGCGATACCATGGCACCAGAGGATCAGTAACAATCTGAAACATGGACCTCACCAAACCAAACAACTCCAACAAAAACACATAACAGTCCTCTACATTATGCTGTTACTATTTATCCTCTGAATCTAAATGGTTCTTCTTTATTCATAATAACAGATCTTGCACTGGCAGCTGATTAGATAATAATCAGGTATCTACTCTATCTCCCATATATGACATAAGTGCACAGAGTCCATGAGATGCGTTGAAGAATATGTGATGGTATGAGTGTAATCGCCTCACTGGGAAACTGTTAATCATCGGATGACATAATTCATCTGTTAATTCTAGGCTAAAGCTTCTTTGTAATCAAGATTATGTAACATCGGTTGTTGCAACCTGAATCTGACTACCTACCATCACATTCTGTGGTGGGGAAAAAAAAACAACAACCTTATAAATATTTGTAATGCAAAGTCGTCATGGAAATGGAGAAATGCCACTGCTTGTCTACAGTGCCACCCAATGGTCACTCCATAAAGTGCACAAATATACAGTACTGTACATAAATTCACTGTATATGCTTATATAAATACAGACATACATACATACATGTATGTGTGGGTGAGCCTATGTTTGCTCTTGTGTTTGCACAATCATGCCTGCATGTGTGTGTAGTGCTTTCTGTGGTAGTGCTCATAATATTACTTGCAACTGTGAAATTCATTTTGTTCCTGATGCACCCGATACCACGGGGAAATGTGAACGCGCAGCCTCCAGGTATAGCCGAAATGAGGCGCGTGTCTCTGTGTGTTGTTTTTGCAGGCATTTGTTGGAGAGGTAAACTCACCGGCGCTTTCTTTTGGAGGTGAGCTTGTCTCAGAGCCCTGCCTCTGCTCACTCCTCTGCTCCCGGTCTTGCTCCTTCTCCCTCTCTCTCTCCTTGTCCCTTTGTTTTGTCTTGTCTCTCTCCCGCTCCGTCTCCCGGTCCCTCTGTGAAGGGTGCTTCATTTTAGCTTGTAAGTCATCTCTCCGGTGGAAGTAAGACCGGTGGCTGAGATGGTGGTACCGCTGGAGGCCAAAGCCAGGTTTCCGGAAGGACTGCTCATCTCTTGGAAAACTACATGATACAGGGGAACACACAGTCTCACACCAAAATTTTGTAGACGACACCAATATTAGTGCAATTAAAAGGCTATTGATACCATCAACACAATCTGATCCCACATTGCCTTAGCTTATTTGTTTAATTACTTGAAACACATAAAGTTTCTGTTTACTTGGTGATGTTTATACCAAGTTTTCAGGGAGGGGTGTGTACTGAATGGGATTTGGTTTTGTCATGTATCAAATCAGGTATCAAGAATTGTGGTATTTCACTTATTTTGGTATCAACTAGCATAATTCTTGTATCGTGACACCCCTACTGTGGATAAATTAGAACAGATAGAGTAATTCTCTTCCACAGGGAGAAAAGGGAACAAACTGTTAGAGGAAAACAAAACACAAGTGCTGCTTCCTCTCACCGAGGCCTGTAAAATCCCCCTCCTGTCCTCGGCTTGTACGAACTGGACGTCCACGCCCTCGGCCTGGACGGGCTTCTAACTCTTCTGAAGGGCCTTGCCTCATTCTGAATTAACGGCAGCACCCAAAGTATGAGACAGTGACACTTATACGGAAAGCAAAAAATAATTTTACAGTGTGGAAAGGTCATGTCGGGGCATGTGGTCCCTGCAGAGAGGAAGCAGCTGGAGAGGGGGAAGCAGCCTACCTGAGTGGGAGATTTCAGAGAGACATCACTTGGCCTGTTGTCAGCAAACTCATCACCGTGCTCCCGGTGCCACGCGGAGCCCTACACAGTGACAGCACTGAGTTTTGCATAAGTCATATATATACATGCTCTTATATAATTAGCAGTCCTATCATATATTCCAGTGAAAATGGATGCTGAAGCATTATGAAAGCAGCTTTCTTAGGATGATTATGCGGTTAAGACACACAGACATTATAATAATCTTAAAGCCTGTCTGTGGTGCTCAGTGACGTTACAGCAACCATATTGTTCTTGTATTTTTTGGCACTACTATAATATTTCTGTATCAATCCAATAGGGAGTCATAGTTTTTGTGATAGTGGTATAGTTTCCCCCTACTGTTAAATATCCTCCTGCATCCTTTATAAGATTTTTGGTTCTTTTTTCATAAAGTCCCGTCTTGGCACTGAGCCAGCAATGAGTCGTCTCTTTTTTTTCCAACAAATCAAACACCATATGTTGATGCAGGTCAGTCTTATACAGGCCTACATGTCGTGCTTTTTGGTCACAGGGGGCAGTCAGGTTATTCTACCTGTGGCTATCTGTGCCATTTTTACCGCAGGGCTCCATTCAGCCCCCGGGTCTCCGGTGATACAAGGGAAACAGCAGGAAGTGATTTTACCTTGCTCTGCGGCGACTCTTGCGCTCGTACATACTCCATTTCTCACTGTTGCACCATCCAGGCTCGTTTGCGCTTTCTGAACAACTCTCACCCTGCTGTCACTAAAGTTGTGGCGATCAGGAAGTGTGTGGGACCTCTCAAGACTGTCTGATCTGATGAAAGTGAAACTGTTTGCCTCCCGTCTTCCTCATCGTCTGTCACCTGGCATGACGGACTCTACCTGCAAGTTCACTGTCATCAGCTCTGCACCATTAAAAACAACACGGTGTCGGCAGTCACAATTTGCGGATTATGGGGATTGCGGAAGGCAACATCGCTGCAACACTGTTTCTCACATGCCCTTTTTTTTTTTTTTTTAACTTCCTTTTGAAAAGCTGCCATCCAATCAGAGCAGCTCTTGTACAATGGTAAATCACTAAACTCATGGATGACTTATTAGCTTGTTAAGACAACAGCAGGAAAATCATTTAGAAGCAGTCTGCTCGTTGCCTGTCGCCACCCAGCGAGTCACACCTGTTTAATTCCCACCAGACCTGTCCTGCCTTTTGTCATGTGACACTCAGGCGAAGTGTTTCCACCAGCTGGTGGCGCACCTTTACTTTCGCAGGGAGTGGAAATGAGAAATGTTCCAACCTACGAGTGGGCAGGTTAAAGAATTGCCGAGTTTTTTTTCCCCCTGTGCAATTTGACCAGGAGGTTTTGTCCCTATGAATCCCTGCTGCTGTTGCAAACACTTCAGGTTACCTAGACTCTATCACACTTGTCTGCAATGGACATTGAAACCTATAACCAAAACAGACATCCTAATGTCTCCTCTCATTGTGTCAGTCTAGTGGGTGAAATGGCAGTGAAATTAAATAGTATGGTGTGATTAAAGCATTTTTCATGTTGGTGGTCCCGGACCCCAGAATCCCCGGCTCTGCATGCACAGTGTGCTTATAAACTCCACAGATGTCCCATTAAAAAACACAGTGAACAGCTTATTGTAGCCTACGTGAAAAGAAGACAATTATTCCACTGGTGTTTTATCCCAGTTTGACCTTACAAAAAGAGCGAGGTGACAGTAAACCTTTATTTTCCAAGTACTACACTAATTACGCAGCCAAGCTTTAATAGGAATATGTCATGCAGAAAATCCTGTAGTTTCTTCTGAAATTGTTTCTGTGTGTTTTCATGAGCAGCACTGAACCATATTCCAATCAGCAATGGTTGAAATATCAATAAAGTATTGAACTGAATTGAATTTATTCACTATTACCATTACCTAGTACCACAAATACACTGTGACTGTGGGAATATTATAGACATATTATAGTGCTTGTACACTGGTCTCATGTGGTTTATTAGTCTATTATGTGTGAGTGGAATAGTAAACTGGTAGAACAATTTTGATCCCCCACCCCCATAAAAACAGTATTCATAATTAAATTCATGATTAATGCATAGCATTAGATGGATGCAATTTATGATCAATTTATGAATTTATTGAAATGATGATAAAATCAAGTGCTATTGTTAACATGGTGCAGTTGTAGCTCTGTCATTCAACACTTTTCAACACAATACAGTAGAAAGAATGCTTATTTACACATTGGTTTAGAACAAACTCATATATTTACTGTCTCACACTGGACACAAACACCCTCTAAAGGTTTGTTCATATTGAGTGACTGTGACCGGAAAACAAAACCATGGGCCCCAACTTCACATGGTTTTAGTTATAACGCTCAGGCCAAATAACCCTCTGCGTACCACAAAGAAAATGCAAAAAGACAAGAATTCCACTTTTAACGGACGATGGAGATTTCCAAGAAGTAAGGACATTATTTTGTGCAGTTAACCCACAAAAAAGAGTAAGACCAACCTATATGCTGGCAACCCTTCCTAAAGATGACTGTTGTTCTCTCCACCCCCTGTCTCCACCCATCTCTTCTTTTTGCCTGGGGGACAGAGAGAGAGAGAGAGAGAGAGAGAGAGAGAGAGAGAGGATTATTAAAAGCAGACCACTTTTAGGATGACTTGGAGCAGTGAGGCCCTGTACCTTTCCTCTGCGGCCCGTGACAGACTTAAAACAAGCAACATGGAAGCTTTTGGAGAGGTAACACTGCAACAAGACAACACTGAACTAACTCGTAACTTGTCAGGTTTCTCCCTCCCTCTGCTGTTAGTGTTTAGGCTTGAGAACTTGTTGGACCAGGTTTCTCTACCGGGTGTTGGGAGGACGGTGTTAAATTGGTCTTAAACGTTGTATGTGTTGTGTATGCATTTTTGTTCAAATGGAGCCTTGGAAAGTGAAGTACAAGTGTAGCTGAGCTGGAATTTATATATATATTTTTTTATTGTTCTTGGTTTGACAACCGCCAACCTCACCTGCCTGGAGGCATAAACAGAGGCAAACAATTCTGCGTACGGGAGCTTAACTGCATTGTGCCTGCTGTACCTATTGTGTTCACATCTGTACGTTTTTTTGTGTTTTAATTAGAGTTTTTTTGTCTGGTGTGACAGAGCTCAGTTAGAGAGGTGAAATTCCTTTTTAACTATCGGGGGAGGGGAAAACAGAAGCCAGACAGTGCTAGACACAGAGATCCTTTGCTTTTTCAGCTAGTGCTTTTTTGTACTTCTCTGAATAATTATGTCTACTTTGAATTCATAAATATGACTTTATGAACAAGGGATTTGGTGTCTTTGTCACAGCTACAACACTGAAGAATGGCATCATCCAAGGACTGGCTAGGCTTTCTGTAATTACACACTCCATCACAGAGCCGCTCCACATGCCATCGCTGTCCCAGTGGGATTTGTATTTCAAGTAGGAGGCTGCACAAAACTGCACAAGAAAAATGAGGTAAGAACTGACAGCTGTCCTGGCAGGATAGCTAGGGGCATCCTGAGAATAAACTTTAAGCATACTCTGAAAAGTCCCATTGATGTCTAGAATGAAGGATGCTAGTCTCACAGGCCAGATCCCCTGAACAGAGGATCAATATAACCTTACAACATAACAGAGTGATATTTCACAGGTTGCGAACTTTCTCCAGAGCAGAGATCTTTCATGAATTCCAACTTCGATGTCAGTCACTCGCCGCCAATAACAACAGAGGCTTCAAGCAGGAATTTGAGGTAATCCAAATGTGACTTGTTTGAATTTGTGCCTGCCTTGGTTTAACTTGGGAAAGTGGGAATCCGAGGTGTTGTCATGTATGCCGATGTGATCCTGTGTTTTGGCTGCGTGAAGGAGCTGAATGATGTTGGCAAGGAGCTCTCCGCCAGGGCAGGAGAACTGGAGGCCAACAGAGAGAAGAACAGGTACCCCTACATTTTGCCATGTAAGTACATAACCTATTTGAGTAAAAAAAAATAAAAACAGAAAACACTATGAATGTTGCCTATGAATGCTGATCAGCATACGAGCCACACATCCATTTCTTGCCTGCCTCTGCTTATAGATGACCACTGTCGGGTGAGGCTGTCGCTTCAAGATTCACAACCACACTCTGATTATATCAACGCAAATTTTGTGCCTGTAAGAAACCATTCTGCTCCTCCAACTTTGTCATGTGAAGTCGCTAAGACTGTGCATTATTTTCCTGCCTGGCTTCCTCCTCACGTACATACCTTGCTCTGTCTCCGTCCTTTGTCTCTCTTTGTGGTTACCCACCTGTCACTCTGCTTCTCTGCTATCTTCCTATCTGTCTACCAGCTGGGATCATTGTCTCCTTCTGTGTTTACCTGCGCACATTCCTCATGTTTAGGCGGCCTGTCATGGCTGCTGGTCTAATCCTGTAATGACTGTGTGTCTGGATCCAGGGTGGAACATCAGAACGGGACTTCATCTGTACCCAGGGTCCTTTGCACAGCACCATGGCTGACTTCTGGAGGATGGTGTGGGAGCAAAACGTCAGGATAATTGTAATGGTGACGGCTCTGAGACACAAGAACATAGTAAGAAACACACGTTGAGTCTCTGCGTTTGCCTGTTGTGAGCTAATCTTTATTTAATTGTTGTGCAGATTCTGTAACACAGTATGTCGAATGCCTGCTGCTCTAAAATGCATTGTTATGAAGCCCAATACAATCTGGGCAGCCTATTGCCAGCTGGAGAAAACTGTTCATATGACGGCAGAGAAAACCCTTACCCAACCATAACATTTAACTTTTGTGGGCAGATTTTGCCCAGAATTGTGTTGGGATTCAAAAGAAGGCCTCCTTTAGTGCTGTACAGCTATAAGGTTGGGTGGCATATCAATATTACATCAATATCATGATATGAGATTAGGTATTATATAAGTTTTTGGATATTGTAATACTGTGATATGGTATATGTGTTGTCTTTTCCTGGTTTTAAAGGCCACATTATAGTAAAAGGATGCAACTGTCTGACCTTAGACTGTTGTAGCTGTTCTATTGTTTACCTCTACCTGCTTTACTTTATTTGGTCACCATACCCACGTTATTAAAAACTGTTTCTCAAAAACTTTCTTCTGTAAATATCTTATTAAAGAGCCAGTGGTCCCCAATAGTCCCAGTAATCCCTACAATAATGTAATAATATTGATATCAAGGTATGCAAAGATATTGTGATGTAAAATTGTGACCCATATAACCCCTCTCTCCTTTCCATGCATTATAAATACATTCATGTTTCAACAATGTGCATTTCCTAACAATTCCCTTGCTATACAATGTGCATTAAGATAACAAGGCAATTGCTTAAATACGTTTTATATGTCTTGGTTTTCCATGTGCACAGGTGCTGTGTGATCAGTATTGGCCTCTAGAGCGAGGGGGGGCAGTGTGTCATGGACTGATCCAAGTGACCACTCTTAGTCGTAAACAAGGTTCAGGTTATTTTATCAGCACCATTAACCTCAGAAAGGTGAGCAATCAGTCAAAGAAGCTTTTAAATTTTACAATACGTAAGCCAGATGAAAATAAACTGACAGGTCTTTGTGGCGGCATTGTGAATGTTTGTGCTTCAGAGAGGCTCTCCAACAGAGAAGACGGTCACACACTATTACTACCCTTGCTGGCCTGACCGGGGTGTGCCAAAAGAACCATCGTCCCTCTGCGCATTCACCGAGCATGTGCGGCAACATCTGGATGCTATTCCACGCCTTGGGCCAGCTGTGGTGCACTGCAGGTCTGACCTCTGACCCATCACCCTCTCTTGCAAGGAACCCAGGACTTATGTGACAGCCTTGTCAGCAGTCATCTCCATAACCCTACAAAGAGTTCATCAGATGTGAACGTGTAAAATCATTCATCTTTTTGTGTTTCAGTGCGGGCGTTGGGCGGTCAGGGGCATTCGTAACGTTGTTGTGGCTGATGCAGCTGAGTGTGAGGGGCGTCCCACCTGATATCCGTGGTGCCGTGGAGGATCTTCGCCGACACCGAATGTGGATGGTCCAGAATCTGGTGAGTCCACAACTGACACCTGTCTGGGCAGCGCCATTAAACATTTTCCAGTCCTGGAGACATAATTGTCTGATAAAGAAGCAAGAATTTCCCATTTAAATTTCCTTTAAATGCCAGTTATGATGGAAGGACTCACCTTGAGTACCTTTGCTTGAGTACTCAGTGCCATGAAAAAAATATTAAATGGCATACCCTGAACATTCATTCAGATTTGTAATTATTAGCGTGCCTCTTTGAATTGTCTTAACTCAGTTAACTCAACCTAATTATTTAAGAAAATGTTCTTGGTTTTTTGCCTCTAAAATTTATACAACATTCAATCAAATGCTCAGTTTTCCAGTTTAGGGACAATTTAGCCACATGAACATGAACCCACATGAACTTGTCAAATCTAAGTTATCACCTTGTTTGTACACATACTGGAAGTGTAATCAAATTACTGTTTTGAGAGTGGAATGAATTACAGTTACCAAGTTTTGTGTTCTTAGATAACTGTAATTCATTCCAGTAATCCTTTACTCCTCCACTGGCATCATAAATCTGTCTGCGCCTAACTCATAAAGTCAGTGTGCCCTAATAATATGTGCAAAATGCAAGATCAGGCATCCTAATTATCTTCTCATCTTCTCATTCCAAATGTGTGCACACAGGAGCAGTATGTATTTATTCATCATTGTCTGCTGCACTGGCTCGGCGGAGGAACCGGGGGATACCCTGCACGGTGAGAACACATTAACATGCGCCAACACACAAAGATTGATTTCAGTACAGGAACACTAGTCACTGTAGTTTATGATTGCATCTTAATTGGGTTTCTCATCTCGCTCTCAGTGGCACACAGAGTCAGGGTGCCAGTTCTAATGCTGGCCAGATGCAGGAGAGACCGCACAGCGCCTCAGCACAGGGAGACGGAGGGAGGAGAAATCAGCACCGACGACAGAAGCCTCACTCAAACCAAGCACAGAGCGCCACGCAACATGTGCTTCACCCTGGGAACGTACTGAGGAGGTTACTGCCTTCCTCACTGCAGTTCAACTCTAACTCACACACCTGAACATAGACACACCCGCAGCTTCCAAGGAACAATTACTCATCCAAAATGTCCTCACACCTGAGACGGAGGGATACAGACTTTAGTGCAGAAATATGCACCAGTGCAGGACACGCCCAGTAAAGCAGGAACAATGCTTAGGGGCAACAAGTCCTCAAAAGGTGACTGAAGAGGGCACAGCTGCAGCTCTACATATTATTACCCGAGGGCAAAAATTACAGACAACCTGCCATTCGGGTCAAACCTGTTCCTCCATGCTGGTCTACGAATGCTAAAACGCTGACAATCAGGGAGATGAATGTAAATCAACACCAAGGATACAAACAAAAATATGTCGGTCACTTTCAGCAAAATGTTTACTCTTTATATCCAAGCTGTGTACGGTTTGACTACTGTGAGTCAAGATGTATGTTCCAAAACATTAACCAGTGAATTGCTTTTGAGTGTTGCCTCCACTACCGATGGGTTGATGTTGTTAGATGACTTTTATTTTGAACCTTTTTTTTTTTTTTTTAAATGTGTATTTTATATCACAAATAATGAAACTATGAATAGTCAAGAATGCATGTGCTGAACTGATAATATACTCGCTAGAAAGGCAAAGAGACATTGTATAGTGGCTGTACAAAAAGGTCATGTTTCAAAAACACACAGGCACTGCCATTCTCCTTAGATGACTGAAACCCATTACAGTACATGAAGGAGCTATGAGTATTATACATTATAGAACAATAAGGGCTAACCCACTTTTAAAGAGTCTTTCATTTGTCATGTAAATAAACATTTATGATACAATGGATCCCTCTACGGGCGAGTCCTGGGGTTGGTGATGTACTGAAGAGGGAGGAGAATCCAGCAGTAGTCGGCCTACTTCGCGCTCCCTCGGCCAGGTGTCCTGTGTGGCGGCTGCACGAGGCCACACTATGGCAACAGAGTCCATAACAGAATTAAGGTCCTGAAAGTCATTCAACACTGCTGATCTGAGCTAGTCTGGGGGCACTACAGCCCAAGCACCATTCACTAATAAGCAAGTCGTCTCCAGAGATCAATGTGTTCGCATGTCAACGCAGCTCATCACTGACGAGAGAGAAACGAAGAAAGAAGGAAAATTCACAACTTCAAAGTGAATATTTCAGGAGCCTCTGTTCGGCTACTTGACACAGTCTCAATACCGCTGAGGTATTCACTGAGATGTAACAATGAGGAAGGCAGAGATGAGGGAAAGTACAGCAAGAAATAGGGATATACTGTATATATCTATTATGTATGAAAAGCAGCATAGAGCAGGCCAACCCCAGTGAAAGTATGTATGAAATATATTACAGATTAAAACAAAAATAGCAAAGAAAATGTACAATTATTCCAGACTATTGGTAAGAGAACCAACAGCTAAAAGAACATTTAAATTAGAGTTCAGGTCCAATAAAAAAAGATTAGACACTACATCCTTTGGCAAAAAAAGAGAAACAGAAGGGAAACAAAAACATGTGGTGTGATTGACAGATAATGCCTCCGTGAGGCAAAATCAATTATCTGTATTTGCTGTATGTGTATGTACAATCAGTGAGTTCAAGATATGCAGACACGATGAATACAAACATATACATGCCACCCTTAAAGAGGACAAAAGGATGTGAAAGAATAGAAAACTATCGATATTAAGCAATCAAAGACTGAGTGAACAAAGAGAGGAGGGAAAGATGAGCCTAGTCCATTTATTGTTCTCCCTCAGCCCAACTAGTGCAAGTTCACCGACATGTTAATGGCTTCCTGGATTTCCCGGACAGCAAGGATGCGGGCAAGCATGTGCTCCAGCTGTTCTTTCGGGATTGGCTGAGTAGAGTACCAAATGGGGCTGTTTGGAGCCACCACAGGCTCAGGGGTCAGATAGAAGGTATCATTGCGGCCTTTAGCGCTCTGTGGACTGGGAGACAGAGAGAAAAGAAAATGTGAGCACACTGGAGACACTCCTTTTAACAACATCATCATTCTCATTGCATTTTTTTTTTTTTTATTTACCATTTGAAGAGGTAGAAATCATAGAGCTTGATGGGACAGCGCAGAGGGTTCTCTGGGTCCTCCAGCTGCTCCGAGTACATGTCGTCTGTCACTAAAAGATGAAACAGAAGTGTTAACTGTCAGTATCGTCGTTTAAAGGGATATTCCTGCTAGAAATCATGGTACAAATGAAAAGGTGACTGCTCACCTTTCTGCCCGATAAATCTTTCTGTAGACTTCAGGTATCGAATGCTGGTGCTCTTGTCTTTGGGGTTGTTGGGACTCTTCCTGGTGTGTCTCAGCACCTTTGAAAAGGCCACTTTCAGATGCTGGTCCACTGTCTTCAGGTGGAAATACCTGGAAAACAGTATTTAAAAAAAAAAAGAAAAGAAAAGAAAAGGCATGATATGGATTTCTTGTAGATGCAAAGCCTTGGAAAAATAAATGTTAAGTGCTGTACTTAACATTATACTTGGTTCTTATTTGGACATTTATATTCCAATTTATGGACAAAGGAATATTACTGCACAACAATGGAGCAGTACAGCCAGATGAGAAATTTCATTTTCATTTGCGTTTTTCTAGTTGACGGTACCACAAAGTGAATGTGAATAATACACTGCAACTCACTTAGTGTTGAAGAACATGAGCGTTGTAAGCAGTGTTGCAGGGGAATGGGCTCCCAGCTGTTTACATTCCCACAGCATCTCCTCTGTCACGTGACTGGGAATGACATAACCTGGTGGAGGTGAAGAACACAATATGAAGACATTCATACATTCACCAAATGTTCAAGCTCTATTCTACTGCATTCCAGAGGCCGATTAATACATTGGATGGACGATATTGGCTCATCACAACTATATCCTATCAGAATGTTGGTCGATATGCAAAAGAGGACAGTGCATACTGCAGCTTAATGCACTTGATATGATTAAAAACAGTGATACTAAATAGTCTGTAAAGCAGACTATTAGTTACTGTATTGGTAGTGTAGCATATCACAGTTAATGGTGATGTGGATTATGTTAAGAAATTTATCGGTCAACTGTAAAATATCAAGCATCCAGTACATATCTTTATTAAAATATATGATCGCCCAATTTGATTACTTGCTACAAATTAGGAATTTTATATAAAAAAATTGCCTAATAACAACTGCCATTTCTGCATTTAGGCAGTAAGCCATTTTTGGTAAATAATGTTTAAATAATATTTATTCAAATCATCTGATAGAGTTACAGGTCTGTGTTTCAGATATTTTACAATCGTACTGAATACGACTTTGCCAAGCTGAACTCAAAGATCAATTACGTGATGTTACGGGATTGTTAAAAAAGACGTACATTAGGGTTATTCACTGCCTCGTATCGTATTTGAAAATAAAATCTGCTGAAACAGAGTGCATGGGATACACATTTTAACGCAAGACTGCCCCAGGTTTCGTGGACATTTTACTCTCACCTAGTGGATGGACAGACGGTCTCCATGGCTCAAGAATCTGATGCAGACTCTGAGAGAAGCGAGTGTAGTACGGATCTGAGAAGACATCATCCACGCGACCATTATCAAACAGGTACTGCAGAGAAAACAGGGAGGAAAAGAGATATGATTAGTCAGTGTTTCCACATCAATACCGAGCACCTGTTGAGATGAAAAGTGTGTTGAAAGCGGAGCGTAAATGTGCATGCTGAGCTCACCTTTTGTATGCAGAGAAAGACATAGTAGAGAACATCAGCCTCATAAGTCTCCCCTTCCAGCCCCCGGGCCTCCTGGGTCATCAGAGAGAGAGCCATGCTGAGCTCTGCTACTGCACATGACACCAAGTCCTCCTGGAAACGCAACGCCTGGCGACCTACACACACACACACACACAGACACAGACACAGACACACACACATCACAGGTTAGGCTGATATACGAGTCAAAAAACGATTATTGTCGCCATAACAACTTACATTGAATGTGTACACTTACGGCCAATTGGAGCTAGTTTATTCTTCTCCTCTTTGTCAAGCTCTGCATTTTTTCTTTGAGCCCAAAGCCTCCACACCTCCAGACCCTCCTCTGGCTTCAGAGACGTAGGCAACAACAGTTCCTGTACCTGTACCTGCTGCTGGCCTTGGCCATCCACCTCTGCTACTGCCACTGTCTGACCCTAGACACACACACAGCAATTTTGTTATCTCATTCTACCCATGTAGCTGCAATACTACATTTCAAAGAGTTAGTCATGTGCCGACTGGTGGCAAAGTGTTTTTAGAGTGGTAAATTATTACCTGTAGCTGCTGTGCGTCCTGGCCTGGCAGCCCCTGTGTGTGCAGCACCTGCTGCTGTGGGTCCCAGATAAGGGACTGTGTAGCGTTGGGGTAACCCTGCACCGCCACGGGGATGTGAATATTCCCGTTCATCAGCTGGGCAGGGAACAACGTGTTAGCAGCCAGTGTGTGTACCACCTCTTCCTGGCCCCCCATCCCTCCAGAACTCGTTATGCTGGAGACGGCCTGCGCTGTCTGACTTTGACTGGCAGACATTTTCAGCTTATCGTTTTCAACGGCAACTTGTGTTGGCATTGTGGTCATCGTTGTAGTGTTTGCTCCTGCAACCTGCACTGTTCCATAGGCCTCCGGGGGAATGGTAATATGTGTGACCTGTTCACGACCTGCTGAGCCGGCAGGAGCAGAGTAGACAGGGATGGTCCAGGTCTCCCCTGTGGGACTGGTGATAGTGCCTGTGGCACTGTAAAGGTGGGAGCTGTCCACAGTGAGGAGGTCTGGCCGCAGGGACACATAGCTCTGCTGCTGTCCCTGTCCCTGTGGGATGGCTAGGACTGTGGCTACTTGCTGACCAGGCAAGGCATAGGACACCGTGATGGGCATATCCACCTTACGCTTCTTGGCTGGCTGGAGGACCCCTGCTCCTTGGGAAGTGGCAACAGTAGTTCCCAGCACCCTCCTCTCAGAACCGTCCTGCTGCTGGGTGGGAGAAAGTGCCCCCACCGTCTGAATTTGGATCTGCTGTCCTCCTGCCACAGCTGCCACCAGCTGAGCTTGCAGCTGAAATCCATGAGAAAAAGCCAATTAAGTAACTACGATTATTTTTTTAATGGAATGGACATGCTATGTATGAATGTTTGTACCTGCTGGTGCTGCTCCTCCGTAAGATCTCCAGGTTGAATCAGCTGAGCAGTAGTGACACCCTGTAGTTGTTGATGGGAGCCAGAGGGCACCTGCAGTACCTGACCCAGCATCTGACCTTGCTGCTGACCCTGGATCTGCACCTGCAAGAAAGATCAGTTCAAAATGTGGCAGTCCAAAGACAAAACAGAATAGTATTTGGCACTAAAGAATGACAAAGACACTAACCTGCACAATCTGTTGCTCTGAATTCTGTTGTACAGACTGCTGCTGAGCTGCTGACTCCTGTATCTGTTGGGGCTGCTGCTGGACCTGCACCTGAACCTAAGTCATAAACACACAGTATAGCAGAAAGCTCAATTTCACTTGTAAAACCTATAAGAAATATTTTACTATCCTCTGTTGCACAGTGATTTACCGGGCAGGCCAGTTCCAACAGTGACCCTGCAACCTCTGTGCTGTCGGTATAGATGCAGTTAGTCTCTTGTTGGTAGACCATGGTGGTGGTGGTGGTCGTAGCATCTCCACCTTGCTGGCTGAACTCCTGCAGGGCATCTGGTCCCTTGCTGGCCAAAGACTCCAAGAACTCCTTCATGCGATGCTGAGGGATGCTGCGAGCTTTCTGCCTCACCAGCTCCTCATAGGAGCCTGTGCCATCCAAAGTGTTATTCATTACTGCTGGTAGCACTCTCTCTACAGGGGAATCTGTGAAAAAAGTTGGATTCAGTTACAATTTTTTCCCCTGCATTGCTGTAAGATTTTTCTCACCTTGGCACAAACCTAGCAGAGGAATTAGGACTAGGACAATATGTTTATCTCCTGATTATATACGATCACGATACTTGGGTGCTGTTTCCATATCTACTGCAGTTGGATATTAAAATTGCTGCATTGCTGCAACTGCATTTTTTGTTTTTAATCATCCTCTAGTTTCTCTGATTATCCTAAAGGTCACAATCACTTTATACAGCGATGACAAGTTTCAAAAAATAGTCTCACGACAATGAAATGTTTACAATGGGAGGTAACATCAATGGATTTGAGCTCACTGAATCCACAAGAGTCTCAGCTTTACCGTCAAACCCAATTTTATGTAACTTTAGGCCCCAGTGTGCAGAAATGCACAGTTTTAGAACAGGTAAAAATAATTTACACTGCATGCAAACAACTGCATGGGATTAGCATAAGGCGGGCTTGTCTTCAAAGGGGAGATCAGTGGGTAACCATAGCAGCCATTTTCATTCAGATATAATGAGGTGGGAGGTAAATGGCCATTCCAGTGTTCCCCTCGCCAAAATTTAGCCTAGGTTTGGAGCAATACTCTGCCCCCTTGCCAACCACCTGACATGACACGACCATTGGCTGCCTGGTTTCTTATGAAAACAATATAGTTACTTTACCTCAATTCACTATTAAAAAAAACATTAAGAAAACGCAAAAACAAACAAACAAAAAAACAATCGCGATAGGTAAGTGAATCGACTTTTTCCCATCCACGCCTACAAGGAATTATCATAAATTTTTTTCTGTAACCCTGCCAATGTGCACAAGACACAGCGCTGAATATGTTTGACTAGCCAGCTGAGGGCAACGCGACTTTCCGTTTTGCAACCTACGTAGAGAACCTTGGTTGACATCCGCTGAGGAGGACTGTTTACAATTACAACTTGTGCTCGGTGTCCACTAGCAGCACGGCTAACGTTTGTAATACGAAAGGGTTAATTCTAGTTGTCTGTAAACGAGCAGGGGCAAAAGCGCGGTTTCTTTCCAAATCAGCCTCAGTGTCCAAAGTAATGTTTTGCGGCCGCTGTGAAACACGACGTGCTGTTTTTTACACGGCAAAACAAGCTCCGTGCATCATGTGGCATCAGACTTTACTTGCTAATGTGACAGCTGATTACACAACAAGCTAGGTTTGGCAGACAGCTAGGCTAACGTTGGGTAGCCGCGTGTTGTTTGCAGAGAAAAATCAAGCTAACCCCCCTCAGCTTGCAGCTTGTTTGCGGCTAATGTGGCGTTAACGTGCTCCCGTCGGCCCAAATAACCCTCCACTGCAGTGCATTTGATGCGCAAACGAGCAAATGGCAGGATCCGAATTGGCTGGCTCGTATCGGTACATCGAGTACATTTTCTTTTCTGTTATCTCCACTCCCAGGTAACACTAGCAGGCTAACGTTAGCTGGCGCGTTAGCTACCTCTTCCTCAACCGGGCCGAGGCTTCAGCCGCCCACAAGCGCTTCTCTACCGGCGTAAGGGCAATCCTCTTCCAACGGGCAGGGAAGCAAAGTCACCGCCGTCGTCTCTCTGTGCCTCGCTTGCTCTTTATTTTTTGGGATTTTCGTTAGATGGCTTGCTGTATTTTCCTCTTTTCTTCACCACTCATATTTCGCTGGGCGCCATCTTACAACAGTAGCCTCAGACCAATAAGCAGGCGATTCCGAACTCTGTGCTGCTATCGCGATATCGGTGCCGCTCGACATCGCGATAACCCGTGTTTGTGGGTTAGCGTATTAAAGGGGACATACACACCCAAATAATATACACGCGGTGAGTCAGCAACGTCGACTTCAGTCCACCTTAAATCCGCAAAGTGCTAGACAGACACTCTCAGTGGTTCACTGGCTTCTGGATCTTTTAAGGTCGTACTAGAGAAATGCGCTGAGTGTTTGGGCTGTGCTCAGGAGGCTCTGGGCAGTTGAGGGTTAATTCCCACGCACTCACTTCACTCAGCATGGCCTGTGTTGTGTCTGTCTCTCACAGTGTAAATGGCCTTTTTATGATGTGTATAAATGCACCGAGTCATATGAGTATTAACATAAATTTTCCACAGACCTCTGGGAAAAGTGGAGACAAACACACATGTTTAGATATTAATATCCATAAACTTCATTTTCAACATAAAGTGTGTGTATCTATATATCTATGTGTGAAGATAGATAGACAAACAGACAGATATATAGATATTTTGGTTTCAAAGCACTGAGAAATTTGACATTGAGACATATTGCATCTTCTTTAAGTATTATTTATTCATGGTCTTCTGTCAAAATGGCATGTGTCACTTTTCTGAAACTTACAAAAACACATGGTGGTTTGGCAGTGACAGACCACTTTTGTAAGAAAACCATACAGTGCATTGGAGAGCATTTACTCTGTGTAACATCAGCTTAGAGCCAAAAATACGTGGCGATATAAAATTAATAGATATAAGGCCCCTGTTGAACTATGACCAAAGTAGCATACATTCAACAAAGACAAATCATTGTAGGTACATATTATTGCAGCAGATATAGAAAATATTCAAGAGGCCACTTATGACACTGACTGCCCATAAGATTTGGACTGATCAAAGTGATACCGTTGTAACTGCTTATGCCACTTTTAGTATGAATAAATTACAACTGAAAACCAAGACAACCAATTTTTCCCCACTGTTAAATGCTTTCAAATTTCAGACGGTTACTAACATGAGGGGTGCGGTTTAGAGACGGAGACACTGTAAATGCTACAGTATATAATCTGATTCACTTTTTGCCTGAGTAGTCTGAGTCTGATGTTCCACGATGAGTGATGCAATCGGTGATACACTGAAAATGTTTCTGTGGGCTCATGGGAAGCAGGGGGTGCAGCTTGATCTCGCTCAATCAGATCTTCCCAGGATCCTCTTTGAGGGTGACTGTTCTGTTGAAGATGAGCTGTAGCGAAAGAAAAAAAAAAAACAGTTTCTCACATGCTTATATTGAAGGAACAGCTTACCCAAGCCAAAAAAATAACATTCTCCCGACTTACCCCCAGTGGAATCTATCTATTCAAATACAATAGTCTGTCATGATTTCACCTGGCTCCTGGCTCCCCAATACGACGGAGCTATTTCAACAGAAAAATATTTTCTGCCACACAACACTGTCAAACTGTATCTATCCACCTCTAATCTTTTGCCACGAGGAGTTGCATTTGAATTTCGTTGTACAGTTTGTGCAATGACAATAAAGGCATTCTATTCTAATTCACACTCACTGGGGATGGGAAATACACTATATGGACAAAAATATTGGGACAGACCTCTTAATTACTGAATTCAGGTGTTTCATTCAGTCCCATTACCATAGGTGTATAAAATCAAGCACATAGCCATGCAGCCTGCCTTTGCAAACATTTATGAAAGAATGTGTCGAACTAAAGGCTCACTGAATTCAAGGCCCTTTTCTGTTCCAGCATGACTGAGCCCCAGTAAACAAAGCAAGCTCCATAAAGACATGGTTTGGTGTGGAAGAACTTGACTGGCCCGCACAGAGCCCTGACCTCAACCCCATCCAACACCTTTAGGGTGAGCTAGAATAGGGATGGCGAGCCAGCCACCAGCTCCATATTTATGCTTATGGATTTAGAATGGGATGTCATAAAAGCGCTTGTTGGAGTTATGTGTAGGTGTCCCAATACTTTTGTCCATATAGTGTACATCCCCACAAAACTCTTCACCCTCGAAGGCTGCGGAATATGTCGGGTATTTGTGCCATTGCTTTTGGGAAAGAGCTTTTCAGTTTTTCACATGCACACGTTTGATAAAAATGAATACCCATCCAGTGCTACTGTACTGGGGTGAAGAAATACAGGAAAGATTGCAGCAGAGTGCAAATCCCACCAAATCACACAAACTAACTGGATGGATAGATTGTACTGGAAGTACGTATGAAAATATGTGTTTTTTGTATTTTGCGTGAACTGTTCCTTTAAGTTTGACAGTGTTTTCATCCAAGTGTAGATGTAAAAGCATTTCCTGAAATTAACGGGAAACAAAACTTTTCAACAGTCACCACTTGTAGCCTTGCCATTTTAAAGTTGTGTGGCAAAATACCTAACATCTGAATATCTAATGGACGTGGAAATGCTTTCTGTCAAACAGTAGCTGGCTTCACAAGCAGCAGAGCCTTTGTCTTACTGTACCTTATCTGCTGTGCTGTCTGGGTCCAGGGAGAAGTAGCCCACCCTCTCAAACTGGAATTTGTCAAAGACCTTTGCCCCCTTAACTGAGCTGTCCACAAAGGCACTGCTGATCACCTGCAGGGAATTCTACATAACAGAAAGAAGAATTTTTAAATTATCACCACACATATTGATGCAGTTCATTAGTTTATCCAAGGCCCTCCCCCACAACTTCCTGCTAATAGCACAGAGTTACTCACAGGGTTGATGTCACTCAGGAAGCCCCCGGGAACTTCGGACGGATCCTCTGGATTTCTGTGCAGGAATCTACGAAGACAGTAAGAGAAGCTGGTGAATAAGCCATATCGGTGGATTGTTGGCTCTCAATTACAGCACTTTTTTTTGTGACTTACAGCCTTTCGTAGAGGCGTACTTCACACTTTAGTGGCTGGCTGACCCAGTGGATGAAGGCCTTGGGTTTTTCTGCAGTTTCAGTGGAACTGCAGCAAGTCACCTCCAACTCTACCACTTTACCCTGAGAGTCCTAGGAAAAAAGAGAGGAAGAGCACAGGACATGTTGCAAGGAGAGAGGCCAAAAGGTAGGTAAAGCAACACCCCGTCAAGAATAACAAAAGGATGCATGCAGGTAAAGGCGTGCACAGCAGAAAGCAAACACTGGTAGAAAACATACGTCACCAGGATCAAACGTATGCTGACATTTCATGTTAATAAAACAAAGGAGATGCCATGAAATATGCCCAAAGTGCTGTGGAGTGAAAGGTCAGGAATTTTACCTTGATGACCTTCTGCACAAAGATGACATAACCAGCATGCCTTAGGCCGACTGGCTGTTCTGGGGTCAGACGCTTGTAGCCCTTCTCCATCACCTGTGCAGACAAATGTGACAGTCATCTTCTGTACACTATCCCAAAGTGCCAGAGAGATTTGCTACATTTATGATGAAAATATTCATTTTAGGTTTCTTAGAGGTTCATTGTTTCTCTCTAACCTCTCTGAAGTCACTCTGTTCAATGAAGATGGTGCGTGTAAATGGAACAACATGGCTGCCCTTGGCCTCGTTGGCAGGAAAGTCTGGTACTCGTACATCTGACTGAGAGACAACAGGATGCCACGGGTGATTCAGTGCCAAGGCTGTTAAATATTATGTAAAACCACAATAAATAGTAAGTACCCTGGCAGTTGGGTGTGCCAATGTGTAAACAATGTACAAACCTTTGAATTCTCAGGAAGGTTCGTTATGGTAACTTTGAGGGGCTCCAGGACAGCCATGGCTCGAGGTGCCGTTTCGTTCAGCACATCCCTCACACATGCCTCCAGTAGGTGGGGCTCCATCGTTACCTGGGCGACTGTTACTCCCACCTGTCAGGATCAGATGAAATATCATGATTACATAGAATCAGGTTCCTTTTATACTTGCATGCTGGCTCCCCCATACAGCAATCCATCTTTTCATCCGTCCTGCATACCCGTGCACAGAAGTTGTTGATGGCCTCAGATGGGAAACCTCTTCTCCTCAACGCAGTCAGCGTAAAGAGACGAGGATCGTCCCAGTCTCTGCAGGGTAATGGACAGTTATTAAGTCATTAACAAATCACAACAAACACTGCATACTATGTGTTAGAGCTATACACAACTGAGTAGTTGTTCTTTTTCAAATTCACTCATAATGTATGACTCATTTGTGTCTTGTGAATAAACACATACTCAATCAGGGTCTATACACTGCGACAGATTTGTGTTCCTATTATAATCAATAGTAACATTTTTTCTGTTGACACATGGGGAGGCAGCAGTAAATGAGGAGAAAACCTAAATCTAAAATAAAATAAATAAAGGCCAACAGACCATACTGTATACTCCTCCCCTAGTCATAGCTTCTAATCCAAACCACATGTTTTGAAAACTGGTGAACAAAATCTTTCCATCTGTTTTGCATTTTTACAACCCGTTATGTAAACTATGACAATTAGCAGACTGTTAATTATTAGCCACAGAGTTACGAATTAACAACTAGAAGCCTAGAGGAACACGAAAGGCCAGTTTTACCTAACAATCCCAGTCTCTACCAATTTGATGATTTTCCTCTTTGACACAACAGTATAGGTGAGGTTCAAGCGTCCATATTCCCACTGCACAGGACAGTACACATCCAGGGCATTGCACAGCCAGAAATATGATGACCGCCTGAAACACAAACATAAAAATATAGCAACAAACAAAACAATAACCACTTGCAATGCATTAATAGGCCTGCAAAGAATGTCATAATGAAACTGAACGAACACTAAAATCACGAAAGTATACCTGGCCTGAAACTCTTTGGTGCAAAGCGAGTGTGTGATGTTTTCAATGGAGTCACACAGACAGTGGGTGTAATCGTAGGTGGGGTAGATACACCTAGGGAGAGAACGATGAGTGGAATAGGGATAAATATAACATCTTGGGATAAAGTTTTTTAATCTCAATTAGACCACATGACATGACATGCATTGTGTGTGCCATAATTCATGTTTTCATACCATTCATCTCCTGTTCGGTGATGTGGTGTGTATTTGATTCGGTACGCTACAGGGTCCATCTTCCCGTCCTCCATGACCATCTTCATCCTGAGTGTAACCTCACCCTCAGCATAAAGGCCCTTCTTCATCCTCTCAAACAAGACCAACGACTCTTCAACAGGACGGTCTCTCCATGGTGATGGCGGTACATTGTGGCCCTTTAATTCCTCTCCCTTCTGGTGGCACACATAGGCGTGGCCCCTGAAGAGGAGAAAAAGACTACATTTACATCTACATTATGCACTTTTACCAACCAGTGCCAGATCTAGAAATTTTACAAGGTGTGGAGAAGGGGTGGCGTGGAGTTTTGGCAGGGTGGCTTAAAGGGTAATAAGTAGATAAGGACTCTTTAATGTAATTTAATTTACTTAGACGGGAGATGCAATAACAATCATTGCCTTCAGCTCCTCACAAGAAATCCCCTCAGTGAAAGAACCAAATCCCAAACCACCACACACTCTCTCTGTTTGCACTTTCACATGGAGCGTTCACCACAATGAGGGCTGTCCGAAACCAGTTAGCAGGGAGTGGACAATGAAAGTCTCCACTACTGAGTCTAAATGGATTTCACAACCACTAAACAGAAGTGAATGCAGAAAGACAGACGAAATGTCATACAAATTTAGGTTTCGCTTTATAACACCTTTGCTGTCGAATCCTGTGGTTTCCCTACACAGCCTGTCCACTTGGCTTTAAATATGTTAGAATGACATTTTAAAAATCAACGAATCTCTAGTGACTAAATATAATTTGTCCCTAAGGTCAAATGACTTGCAGATTTTGTAGACAAATTACATCCATCCATAATTTATCTTACAGCATAATGGGGATTATTTTGGTGATGTGATACATTTGCAGGGAAGATGAAAAGACCATGGAAACTATGAGGCTAAGAATAGAGCATGACTTTAAAAAAAAAAAATTCTCCAGTTATTCCATTCTTTTTTTCTTTTTTTTTTAACAAGTTTGTCAAAAGATGTGTTTGTCAGGAGCCGTGGCAACAGCTGCTTGCTGCTTCAGGTGGCAGGTGACAAGTGCATCTTGGCATTGACCCTTGTTTTGATCCTCTCCCTTTATCAAGGAGTTCCCTCCACAGCTGTAAGTGTGACTCCATGAGGAGTGTCACTCCTGAGTGAAGTGCCATTCGAGAGGGACCTGTTTGGGAAAGGGCCACCGACTCTTCAGAAAACCTCTCTACAGAAAGCTCAAAGCACAATGAGTCCAAGAGAGACCAAGAGTTATTGCTATACCGGTTGCAGTTAGAAACTAAACCACTACAGGTTAAACAAAAAATGCTCTTAACTTATGTTACATACTTATCTAAACCTGTAATGCCCACTGCGTGCACTGCAAAACAACCCCTTTTTTTTTACATCAAATTTCAAACAAATCAATAATTTTTGATTAAAGATGTAGTCCAGCCACTCGCAAATATTTGGAATCAAATGCAATGATCAAATCTAAAGCATTTAGCCCAATTAATTGCCATATATTCTACTGTTTGCAGAACGCTCACCCAGGTGTCCAAAAGACTGTACCACACTCTTTTTCTGTCTGACAGCAGTCAGTGGCCCTGGCTGAGCTTCCTGTCTCTGTAGACTTTGCATGAAGAGATACATTGTATATAGAATGTGTCAAGCTCGTGTATCCATTCATGCAAATCCTTTATAGAGAGAAAGCCCAACCAAGGCCACTGACTGCTGTGGGACAGAGAAAAGGTGCAGTACCACATAGTCTCATCCCTTTTTATTTATCCACACGTTTTTTAGACTGGCTGAAACTGGAGTGGCGAGGACTTTTTGTTTTGTTTTTTTTGACAACCTCCTAGATCTACCATTATTAGCAACATATGCAGTTCCCAGTTCTCACACTTACCTGCGAATAAGATCCACAGCAAGGTCATATAGTTGCTGGAAGTTGTCTGATGCGTGAGTGATGGCATAAGGTTTGTAGCCTGTGTGATACAGAAAAAAACAATGAGAGACCATTCTCTTGAATATGGATACTGCAAAGCTTACAGTGTAACTCAGACTAAAGCTCACCAAGCCACTCCACCATCTCCCTGATGGCAGTGAAGTATTTTTCCTCCTCCTTCTCCGGGTTTGTGTCATCGTACCGCAGGAAACAAATTCCACTGTTGGCCTACAGATAGAGACGGGGTTAATGACAGATAGCTGTGGCAGAGAGGACGCAGCAGGTAAGTCGGCCACGTGTCTGGTATAGTGCAAGAGGGGAGAAATAGAGACTTGTACCTTTGCATAGCCAAAATTGAAGTTGATAGCTTTGGCATGTCCGATGTGAAGAATACCATTGGGCTCAGGAGGAAAACGGGTACGTATCTACAGGAATTTGACAAATAGAAAAGGAGAAAATTACTATACGTGTTGAAGAAATTTTTAATTTCCAGCATGTTTCTTTTCCAAAATATATATTAAAGTATCTTTTTTTTTATTTACCTGCCCACCAGTGATCTCCAAGTGCTTTTTAAGCAAGTTCATGGTGTTGGGTGTCACCACATAGCCCTCAGTCTTATAGTTCTCTCCTGTGCAGAGAAGGCAGGAGTGAGTCAGTCTGGGCAAGTGCTCACATAAACTGCTGTAGTGTCTCATGGAGTAGGTGTGCGAGTGTGTGTTCTCACCTGGTTTATGAAACTTGAGTGCTTCTCCTCTGAGCTGCTCCATTAGAGACTTTCCCTCATTGTTCATCTCACCTTAACAACCCATATAAACGTGACTGTTAAAACATGCCATCTGATATGTACTTGTCCACATTCGCTCATCACTGTCATCCAAACCCACTTGGCCTTACCATTCAATGCTACCTCCTCTTTCTTCAACTTCACCTCGTTCTCGGGGGCTTTGGCCTTCTGGGGCTGCAGGAAGGAGATTAGTATAGATGGTAACCAAAGATGAGATCAATGTATTTTAATCAATCATGTGTTTAGATTGTGAGGTGTTACCTTAGGTTTCTTCTCAAGGTCTGCCTCTGTCTTGGGGCCTAAGAGGTGTAGGACCTGTGAGCACAAAGCCAGAGTTGGAGTCGTGCACAGACAGGGCAGTAAACACCTCCCACCCACCCACAATGACAAGTAACAACCACCGCAGTGAACTGTCCTCCTACTGACCAACTTCTCCGTCTGAAACCCACCTGCATGTCCACCTCATTTTTGATTATTTTCCCATCAGCCCACTTCAGAGCAGTACGTGCTTCTCCTGTAAGTCACACAAAAACTTAGTGAGACACTGTTTCTTTAATCGATGTAACTGAAGGACTCAAAATTATTCATTCAAACAAGCCAGAGATCATACCCATCAGCAGTCCCATGTTAAAGCGATACCTCTCCTTTAACAGCTGTTCTTTGTGTTTCTTGATCACAGACTCAACCTGCAAACATTACACCGTCAGTGAACACGACACAGCCGCTAAACACCGCAACTGTCAAGAAACTCATTTTTCCTGGCCCATGTGCGCCCATATCCTTACTGCATCTTCGATCTGCTCCGGTGTTATGACCACGCCGACTCCACAAGCGTCTTCAAACTCCTTCTGGTTCATGGGATCCTGAGGATGGCTCTTCACAAAGTCCAGTGCAGCTAATGAGACAGAGAAAGCAGAGATGCACGGGGTGTAATTGTGTGTGAGTGAGTTTGAATGTCTGTGTGTAGCACGGCTGGGCAAGCGGCAAAGGTTTGTTTGTTTGTTTTAATGTCGGTGAAAGTCCAGGCCCATCTGTGCAAATGTTTTACAGCACTCCATTACTGTGACATCCTTAGTGATGCAACATTTTGAAAGACCAATTAAACACTTCATCCTAGATGCAGAACAAGAGATCTTTGATCCCCGGCAGTTTCCCTAACGGCCCAGCAGGAGGGCTGATGATGCTATCCTGACTGTTGAAATGAATACATTAAAAAGAAGAAAGGCAACATGTGTCAAGATTGTATTTGTAGATTTTACCTCTGCTTTCAACAGAATTCAACCCACACATTCTAGCTCAGTGCCTGTCCACACATTTTTTCTTTGATACTGAAGCTATTGGATTTCATGAGTCAAAGGTCACAGCAGGTCAAGGTCGGCGAACACCTGTCAGGAAAAATATTCACTGACACAGGTTCTCCACAGTGTTGTGTTCAGAGCTGTAACAACCAGTCAAATGATCTGTTAGCTGCCAACTATTAAATTAATCACAAACTAGTTTAATAATCAAGTAATCAATTCGAGTCATTTAATTTCTAAATTCACAGATTCCAGCTTCTCAAAAGTGAAAATTCTCTGGTTTATTTCGTCCTCTATGACTGTAAACTAAACATCTTTGGGTTGTGGACTGTCGGTTGGGACAAAACAAGCCATTTAAAGGCATCACCTTAGGCTGTGGGAAGTGGTGATCAAGATTTTTCACCATTTACTGATGTTTGATGGACCAAATATCTAATCAATTACTCAAAAAAAAAATAATTGACAGATTCATTTATAATGGAAATAATCATTTGCTGCAGCTCTAGTTGTGTTCTGGCCTCATGAGTAATTGCACCGGTTCCAAATAATAGTTGCCCCAAATGATTAAATTTGCTGATGACAGGGTTAGGGTTAGGGACAACAGAGGATGCATCTCCTCAAATAACTAAAAACTGTTAACGTGGACTGCAAATGTCTGAAATATTTGCTCGTTTGGTACTACTACTCTCACAAAGGTCCCTGAGGAAAAGCACGACTCCAGCTGGGGACAGTCCAGCTAAACCAGTAAGTCTGGACCATATTTTTAAGAAAAGGGCCCTAGATAATGCAAAGGAGATTCTCTGTGACCACTGTCACCCCTTGATTGCAGACTTTGTTTTACTTCATGCAGGCTGAAGGTTTTCAATCCCAACCTGCAAGAAAAACAAAACTAAGCAGTCCTTCATCCCTCAAATTATAGCCTAATCCTAATAAACAAAAACAGCTCTGGACTTAATTTTGATATTTGATACCGTTACCATATCACATTGTTGTAGTTCCTTGTGCACTGTGTGCGTGTCCTCTAGGGGTTAGACTATTTAAAACAAACATAAAAATACATTCAGTATATTCATTAAGCGGATGTGTTTGGAACGCTGCACTTTGTAGGGCGTATTGTGGATTGAACGGCTTGTTTTTTTACGGTTCCGTTTTACAGCCCTGGTGTCCTCAGATGTTCTTTTACTAACATGTCAAACAAGTTTATACCACAACCCAGTTTCCCCACAGGGATCATTGAAGGTCTGTTCCTCGGTGATCACACTGAGAGAGACAGCAGAGTGTCAGAAGAAGATCAATGTTTCCCTGTGATGTTGTATGAGGAATTTTATGGGCTAGTCAACAGATTCACAGCTTTTTTGTCATCACTTCGTTCCCACTATAATCAGCCAGGCCGTGACACGTCTAAAGACTTTACCTGCCAGCTGTAGCTCTGTGCAGATCTTGCGCTGAGCGATGTGGTCTGACAGGAATGCCAGGCGTTTGGTGTCTCTGAGGCGGGAGGCCATGCTGTACAGCAGAGTGCCCATGGCTTTGTCCACTCCTGATGGGCCATGGACCCGCTGAGCCTGTTCAAACGAGGAGGATGAGACCAGCACTGACCATGTTACACACAACCCTGCCCTTCAGGATGCAGCTGACTGTATTAGAGCCAACACAGGGGACATGGACCAAAGTAAAAAAGCCCCACAGGCATGATGATTTTCAAGTTACCTCGGGAATGTGAAACTAAAACTTTTCAAAGCGGCACAGACTAAAGTACAGTATAATAAGCTAGCTTCATAGTTGTATGATACTGTCTGACCGGGTGACATGTGGTAAACAGACAGAGCACCATCGAAAAAGTAAGAGTAGAGGAACAGGGGACTGATGTAGCAAGTAAGCTACGGAAGACAGACTCAGCTGTGTTTCCTCCCTCGTTGAGTTTTCCGGCTTCGGACGTACCTGAGCTATCGCGTCCTTGAGGGCAGAGCTCAGCGCTTCATTTTTCAATGTTTCTTTCGCTTTCTGCTCGCTGAGCCCGATGGAAGTGAAGAGTGTCAACGTATCCGCCATTTTTCCCAGCACAGCACTCACCCGGCCAGACCGGAGCCAGCAGTAGGACACGCTACTCAACACTTTTCTCAGAGAAGCGGCAACTTCCTGTGCACCTCCAGGAACAAAATGAGGGACACAAATGCGAGCCAATCAGACGCGGCGCGACCGGCAACATTGGCCAATCGAGCCTGAGCTTCATTTAAGTAACCGCCTACTATGAGTGTGGGAGCCAATCAGCGGCTGTGTTGACATCAGGAAGGGAGGCGCTACGGAAATCTGAGTAATGTTGCATCAGATCGAGATTTTGTCCATTTCAACTAACTATTAACGTAAAGTTGTGACTGCATTCACTTGGAAATGTTCATGGAGGCTGATTCCAGTCAGATTCACCTAAACTGCGCACTTTTAGAGGCCATCTCTCCTTTGAAATGTGGAGGTTTTGAAAGGGGTGTCAGTAGTTTTTTTTGGCCATCATGGCAGAAACTCCGTGAAAGTTATTGAAGGCCATCAGTTATATGAGCCACACACACCGGGTTGTAAACACCAACACACGGTGGAAGATAAAAAATGAGCTCCGTCTTAAGTCATTGATTATATCGTAGATGATTATTCTTTGTAGCAGTGCAATGACTTTTATAGCAGCAGTGCAGTGTAGCTAGTCTGTGTGCACTGGTTAATCCCTGACTGTGCGATAACAAGGCATTGCATTATCAGCAATGGCCAAGCATGCGGTGCTGTCCTCTGGGGCGAAGCTGTGGAGCTCTGTGGCCTGCAGCAGGTCCGAGCTGCGCCTGGATCTCACCCTCGGCTGCGGACAGACTTTCCGGTAGGTCGTCAGCTCTTGACAGATGCTGCAGCTTTTCAGCCTCATGAGCCACCAGAGAGCTGCAGGGCTGCTGTTACAGTGTAGATTGTCCTAAGTCTGTGCACTAACACTTGTGACAATCCCACAGCTGGAGAGAGACTGGAGAGGGCCACTGGACTGGAGTGATGGGAGGGCGAGTTTGGACTCTGACTCAGACCGATGACACTTTGTGGTACCACATATACAACAACCAAGATGAGGAGAGCGGCATGAGGAGGGGAGCCAGTGTTTCACCCCAGGAGTCAAACAAGTCGGAGAAGAGACTTAAAGAGGATGTGAAGGAGGAGGAAGAGCCAGTGGCGGTGACCTGTACGCAGGAGACGAATGAGGAAAAGATGCTGAGGGACTACTTTCAGCTGAGTGTAAATCTGGGGGATCTGTACAGGGAATGGGGAGCAGCGGACCCCCACTTCAGGCACATTGCCAACATCTTCCCTGGTTGGTGTTTGTGTGATTTTGTCCGTCGCACACAGTCACTTAACACACAGGAATTCAAAGTAATTGCTGAGTCAATACTTGATTTGTGTGAAAATGCATTGTGTTCTTCACCCCAGGTGTGCGAATGCTGCGTCAGGACCCCACCGAATGCCTGTTTTCCTTTATTTGCACGTCCAACAACCATATCTCTCGTATCCAGGGCATGGTGGAGAGGCTGTGCCAGTCTCTGGGCGCCCCGCTGGGCCAGCTGGATCAAACCAGCTACTATGACTTTCCTCAACTGTCTGCCCTTGCAGGTGCTGTAAAAAAATTTTTCCCATAGATGTCATCTGTCTTTGTTTTTGATTAGTCTGTTTTTTATGTAAGTGTGTGTGTGCTTATGTTTCCCTTTACAAGCTGCCGCACTTTCACTCGCCAAACAAAAGACAGTTCAGTACTTAGGAATATTGATATGTGCGAAATTCCTACACAGATCCTGGAGGTCTAGAAAAGTAACGGGAAAAGTGTAATTTCTTTATTTTGAAATGTTTTGGACTACTCTCAAAGTTGGGAAAAGCGAGAGAAAATAGTTTTTTCAGTCCCAATACTTAACCCACCCTAACCCACATTTTATTTAAATTAAAACACGCTGTTATTTCAAAAAGTGTGGTATTTATGATTGTGGAAAAATACGCTGCAGCTTTAGTGATAGCTATGCTATGGGGAAATCTCAATTAATTCTGTCCAAAATCTTCAATTCCAGTGAAAAATTAAGACCTGGAAACATTTAAATAGAAGTTCTGCATGCTGGCATCATAATAGCGTGGCTTTTGGCACTGTGCTTGGCAGACAGCAGCGTAGAGGCGCGTCTGAGGGATCTGGGTTTTGGATACAGGGCTCGGTTCCTGCAGCAGAGTGCCAGGCAGATCCTGGACACCCACGGGCCCCAGTGGCTTCAGGGTCTACGGAGCGTCCCATACCTGCAAGCCCGCGATGCTCTGCGTAGTCTTCCAGGTGTAGGAACCAAGGTTTGTCTGCTTGTTTGTCTGTTGTGTTGATTACAAGCTGCATACATATAGCTTTCTTCTCTTTGGTCAAATTTAACATAACAGAGACCATTCTGTTATTACATGTTAGTGGGACAGCTCATGAAGTGTCGTCCCTCTCTCTCTCCTGGCAGGTGGCAGACTGTGTGTGTCTGATGTCGCTGGATAAGGCAGAGGCCGTGCCCATTGACACACACGTGTGGCAGATTGCTAAACGGGACTACAAATATGCTGCTGGCAGTGGACAAAAGAGCATCACAGAAAAAGTTCACCGAGATATTGGTTAGACTTTATCCACATCATCAGTAACTGAAATGTCTGAAGCATCCAAACAGGTTGCAGACACTGAACCGATTGAATTCACACAGTACCTAATGTGATGTTTCCTCACAGGGGATTTCTTCAGAGGATTATGGGGGCCATATGCTGGTTGGGCACATTCGGTGGGTGCTACACATTAAGGGCTGATGGTCAGATTCTGTCACATTCTTCTACAATCTGTCTGTCCTTTGCTAATCAAATCCCTCCCCGTTTTAGGTGTTGTTCTGCGCTGACCTCAAGAAGTTCCAAAAACTCAAAGACATGTCTCCTCTGAGGCAGTGGAAAAAGGAGGAGGAGGAAGAAGAAGTGGAAAAGAAGACTGTCAAGAAGAAGGCAAAAATGAAGAAGGAAGAAAATGTAACTGTTAAAGATGTAAAACCCAAATCAGCATGCCAGAGGAAAGCAAAGATGTCTGTGAAGAATGAGGGGACGGTGTGAGCTAAATAGAATCCTTAATTCATCATCTCAGGTTAAAACACTGAATGTCTCCCAAGTTTTAAGCTTGTGGTACAATGCGGTGCTTGTTTCTGAATAAGTGAATATGAAATCTAGATTTTTAAATATTTTGTTGTGACTTTGCAGCCCAAAAACAAGATTTTTATGAAAGCTATCAAATTTGTTAATGTTCCTAAATTTGTTGACTGTACCTTCGAAGTTTTTCCATGTAAATGTGTTTTGTTTTTTTTTACTCTGAGCCCTTTTGTCTTATGTCTATTACTCATTTAACTCAAAAGTCTACGGTAAAACTGGGCATGAAAAAAAAAAGCTTATGTCCTATTTTTCAATGTTTGTGTTTGAGACCAGATATTCACATTATATTGATTATTATTTCAGAATTACTTCAAGGCCTACTGAAACCACACATACACAGACATATTAGCTCTTACTCCTGGAAAATGCAGGTATAGTTGCAATAAGTGGCCTCTAGATGGCAATCGGACAAGGAGGTACTGCTTCATAAGACAATATTACATGGATGGCATTTTGCTTTAGGCAGTCAATTTTAATATTTGAGAACAAAATGCTCTGTTCCCGAGCTTGAATCCCTTCCCACAAGTCCTTTTGTTCCCTTGCATGTACAGTACACAGAAGTGTGTTGGCATAAAGTGGCCATAGGATCCTAACATGTAGAGTTGTGCCCCTTTAGTACAGTTCATGCATCAAAATAGTATCTCTGTTTTGGGATGGTAAAATGTGTGGTCTCGGCTGGGCAGCTGTGAAGTGCCACAGTGTCTGTATGTTTATCTATAGGCATTACTTGACTGTGTCAGCTAGTCTTTTTATAGCAGGGATTGCAGTTATCTGCCCTCGCTCAGGGCTGCTGTGACCGTCTCTGGTGACAACATGAGTGTGTCCTGTTGAGCGTGGGAGACGACTGTCCCCTCTGGCGATGAGAGTGCATGTCTCTAGTGTTTTTGTTTATTGTTTGCTATACAGCACATGGCCACAAATTACTCTAAGAACGTGGGGACAAGATATAGCTACCAAGCCCCCTTCTTGCTCCAATTTTGAGAGATAGTCTGTGCGTGTGCGCTGACGTGTCAGCCTAATTGCACTCATTTGTGAGCAGATGCATAATGCATGTAGTTGCTGCATCTGTTTGTCTGTGTGTGTGTGGGGGGGTTGTGTGCATGTCATTCAACCTTCAAAGTTGTTTATTTGTGGGAGTGCGTGCAACCATGCGTGTTAATGAATATGTGAGTCAGCTTTCATCCCCACTCCAGTTGAGTTGGCCAGAAGCTGGGGCCCAGCTCTAGGGCAGAGATAGAGAGATCAAGAATGACGAGAGGATAAAAATAGAGGTGGGAGGACAGGAAAATGAATGAAAAAAAGGGAAGGATGAGAGAAAGTGTGCTGGAGGAGGGGATGTCATCGTTTTAAAGAAAGACTCACGCACACATGCGCACACTGGCAGACACACAAAGACCAAAACAACCCCACAGTGGCCTGGTTATTATGTAAGAGATGGGCTCCAGCTTGTGTCATGCCCTGGGGAATACTTCTGCTGAAAGGACTTCTCTTTCAAAGTGTGTACTTCCTCTGTGGGAACTTCATTACACCCTAAAGGCACTAGGGGGCGTTGGCTCCCACTGGAGCCCATGCACAAAGCAAGGCCCCTATCCACATACAGATGTGCAGCAGCAGGGGTGTGTTTGTCTCAGAATCGCAGCATGTAAGGGCTTGATTCGTGGTAGGAGGGTTAACAGAAAGTAGCATGCGATATAGTGTCCAACAGTCTGATAAGTGCACTACAGAATATGGTTAGCTTTTATTATTTGATACAATATATGTATTTAATATGGTATTTTAAAGTTTAATATGATAGCGCATACAACCTAAATTCAAACACTGATTTGGAAGTATGCATTTATAGAGATTTTGTGTCTGTTGTGGAGTTAGTGTCTTATTTTGCAGAGGATGCCATCAAACCTGCTTTATAGTTGTGTGGAAGAGGATTCACTTTCCACCAGGACAATAACCGTAACCCCAAGCAGCTGGAACAGTCTAACTAGTTCTGAAAATTGCATCTCTTTACTGTAATCACCAGGAAAACACAACAAATGTGACATTACAATATCCAAAATCCCACGCAATATCAACTGATGTATCATGATACTCTTACATAAATATATCTCCCACCCACACCTACAGTGGATATAAAAAGTCTACACACCCCTGTTAAAATGCCAGGTTTTTGTCATGTAAAAAAATGAGACCAAGATAAATCATTGCAGAAAATTTTCCACCTTTAATGTGACCTATAACCTGTACAACTCAATG
>OMLB01062490.1:13511-25833 GCA_900302555.1 Myripristis jacobus | reverse complement strand
TATTAGACTGCTGTAGCTGTTCTATTATTTGTGTGTGTGTGTGTGTGTGTGTGTGTGTGTGTGTGTGTGTGTGTGTGTGTGTCTGAGGAGTCTTTTTAGTTGAGTTTGAGCACCTTGTGGTGGTTGGTGTAGGCGTGACATGCCGTGTGACGACTGTGTTCCCAGGATACTGGACGGGAAATCGACCAACTCTGCCACTTTCTTGGACTGTCTCCTTCAGTAGAGGAGAAGGAAAGAGTCAGAGGGGGAGTGCACTTCGACAACATGAAGAAGGACAACATGGTTAACTATACTACAATTGAAATTATGGATGCGAAGATTTCTCCCTTCATGAGAAAAGGTACAATGTTCAATATAATAACATACAGGTAAGGAACAATAAAATAAAAATAAAATCAATAGCCTCTCTGTGGTTCTTCAGGAAAGGCTGGTGACTGGAAGAACCATTTCACTGTGGCCCAAAATGAGCAGTTTGACGAAGACTATAAGAAAAAGATGAAGAACACCACACTGCAGTTCCGCACTGAAATCTGAGGAGGACTGAGGAGGCTGTGCACGTGGAGGGACAGGCCAGGCACTCTGGATGATCCAGGGTTTTTATCGTGCCTTAAACCACTCGGGTCCTTTGAGGGGCTTAAAGGGCATCCACTGCTAAATGAGGAATAGTTTAATTTCACTCTAACTGAATTCACTATAAAAAGTAAGAGGAATTATTTCAATATTTCCTTCTCTCTGGATTAATCTTACTGTGATTTGGCAGTGTTCAAGTATGCCATCTAAATAACTGAACCCATTGAAAACTGCACAGATTCAGTTGATTTCCTTTCCTCACAGAAAAGCAGCAAAAATAAAAACGTGAAAATTAGCCAAAGAAAATTATAAGTATAATCATCAGAACTGTATATTTAATGTCAGATCAGTGGTGCTGGATAGACATCAGATGTCTTATGTTTAAATGAAAGGAAGCACGCAAAATTGCTTCAGATGGTTTTCTGCAGCTTATTAAAAGTCAACTTGGGAGTCCAAGATAAAAGCCCCAGCCTTAAACAATATTATATGTCATAAATAATTCACTTGTGACATACTGACACTTAAAATCTGCGTGGAAGTAGTGTGAAACTGTGATTGTTGTTGCTGTTGTAAAATGATTGGAGGATTAATGCACATATTTTTACCGAATACAAATTTCATAAAATATTGTTAGATCACACATTTTTATATTTTTATATTCCCTTTCTATTTCTTATAATTTCACTCGTGATTATATTATGTTTTTCTCTTGAGAATTTGAGCAACTGCATCGGTCCCAAATTCCCCACGGGGATCAATAAACTATTTCTGATTCTGATTCTGTTTGTTATTGTATCTTGTATGGCAGCATCAACTTCCACCAACAAAGTGAGAACTTTCTCAGAGTGTAAACTCAAAGTTCCTGTTGAAGAGGTGGGAGCAACACCGAAGATGCTTCGCTGCGCCTAAACTGAGCGGTGCATGTCACAACAGGAAGGATGACAGATTACTCCAATGACTATCAAGAGGCTTTTGTGCAATTTGTTCTTATTTATTTATTTATTTATTCAGTAACTTTATTATATGTTTTATTGAAACCATATTGCAGCCCACAATTTTTAATTATTCTGCTCAACACAGATTTTGTCCTCTGTTCATATAAATATCAGAAACTGCACTGACAACCAAAAAACATTAATCAGGGAGGATACTCTGTGCACTATTTTTGATGATCCAAGTCAGAGAGTTTTTGTTGTTGTTGTTTGTGTTGTTTCCATTTTTATGGGAGGCTCTGTGCCTAAAAATGGTCTGAATGGTCTGAATACCTGGTGAGAGGGGTAATGGCAGATGAAGCTGATAGGGGGAGCTAGTACTCTGAGATGCCAGTGTGGATAGAGACTGAGGTTCCAGGAAGGGAGCGTGGGAGGTAAACAATCAGTCACTTGAAGAGACTGTATGATGAGCTGCAAGTTGGCTGTTCTCAGCATTCAGCTAGCCTTCCTGTTGGGATGGACTCAGGCCCCAAGAGGGAGAAATAATCCCAAAACAGATTAAAACTGTCGCTGAAACCAATATTGTGAGTTCTCCAGGCAGAATGCAGCCAAGTGTGAAGGCTGAGAATTCTGTTGAAACGCCGGCTCCACAGGCCGGTGTGGGAATAGGACCAGAAATAAAAACAGACTTTCCACATCTACTTACAAGGTTAAAAAGGTCATTAAAGTAGTTTTTGACCAGCTCAGAGTACTTTCTTTGTCCCTGTTATAATTGGCCTTAGAACTCAGTGTCTTTTGTATTATCCAATGCATCATATAGTTCATATCTATAGAACAGCTTGTCCACTTGAAGCTGGCTCAGCATAACAGAGAACAGATAAAGCAGGAGCCAGATGTAACTTCTCTATCTTGTTAGTTAGGTCTGCTGCATGAGATACACGCCCAGTCAACATTCACACACTAGCATAACCCATTCTAGAAACAAGGCGTGGACAGTGGTTGGCCTGTCCATGTCCGGGTAATTGGCCAATTATATTCGGTTGCGTCTAGGTCCAACCTCTGTACGGGGCAGGCCCAGCCCAAGAAGATAAATGTGCATCATTTCCTAATATCGGGGCTCTCTCTGACCGAGATCCTGTGAGAGCTCTGTCACTCTGAGCCCAGTGCTGCCTTACTTTATATGTGACCATAATAAATATTTCATCTGAAAAATGAAGATTGCTGGGAGAGCCAATTGGTTTGTATAGGTTCCTGGTACATAGAGCTAACCACCATATCTCTAATATTTCTGCCTCTTTTGAAGCAGAAACAAGGTCTGGACGAAGACAAATGATTTAAGTTTGGGTCACATTCCAGGACTTTCCAGTGTTTCTTAATGATGTTTTTAACTTGTCTAGAGGCTGTCGAATGTTCAGATACAAAGGTGACTCTGTTTTCCTTGTCATGTTGTGTGGGTTGAGGATGTAATAATTCTGCCCTCTCTTTCTGATTTGATTTTTCTATTGCTTTATCCATTTTTGACTATTTTTATTGTTATGCATTTTTAGCATTAGGCTACCTTTTGTTGCATTAGGCTACCTTTTTGAGGATTTCACAGAAGATGAAGTTGTTTATGGAAATATGTGAGTAGTGTAGGATTACAAAATCACTGTGTATGAGTGTGTCTAAGTGTAGGCTATTATTCATTTTATGATGTATTTACATGACTTTGTTTTTATGTTTTATGAATCATGGGGAAAGTATTTTGAGTATCCTGGAAATACAAAATTCCTCCACTCTGAAGTATCTTGATACAAATTCCATTTGATTTTTTTCAGCCCTGTCAAATGCCAGTTACAAAATTCTCAGAAGTGCACAGTCCCAAGAAGCCAGTTTGTTGTCAGTCATATCTTTCCAAGGGAACTTAACATTTCTGTCCACTGAGTTGATGTGTTTCATTAATTTTTAACTCCTGGGCTTAAATCCGGTTCTGGTCGTCTCCTGGCCAGTCCTTACACAGACCTGGATAGTAAGCCTTATATTTGGAAAATTACGCCTAATTAAAATTACTCACCAGGTGGAAATTTCAGAATAATACAAAAAGATAATAAGATTGTTTGACTTGGACAATCCTGGAATGTGACCTCTAGGGAAGGCTCTATCGCCAGTGAAAATGTGTCATGTACATGCAAAGCACAGGCTGAATTGTTCATGAATTAATCTGAAGTAATTTTCAATAGAAGTTGAGCAGCCTCTCTAGGCAATTTGGAGAAAAAGTAAGAAAGCAAGAATTCCTTTTAAACAAATGCAAGTTATTTTGCCTTGTTGTCCTAAAACTTTGAAGGTTTTGGAAAACCCTCCATGGGGCTCTGTAGTGCTTTTACAATTTCTCTGTTAGCCATAAATTGCCCTGACGGTCTCTGATTCTGGCCATCATCATGCATCGTGCAAACCCTGGCCAGGCCTTTCTAAATTTCAGTGCGGAACTGCAGTGTGGTGTTCTTCATCTTTTTCTTGTAGTCTTCGTCAAACTGCTCATTCTGGGCCACAGTGAAATGGTTCTTCCAGTCACCAACCTTTCCTGGAGAGCCAGAGAGAACCAGTTCAGTTAAATCTGAAAGGCTTGATTTTAACAGATGTTGCTGCAAAAAATAAAAATCTGCACTCAGTAGCGGAGATGTAATTTCTTGCCTAATAACGCCTTGACCCTCACATATTTCCTTTTTTCACCGTACCTTTTCTGATGAAGGAAGAAACCTTAAGGTCCATGCTTGGGACGGTAGAATAGTTGGTCATTTCATTTTTTTTCATGTTGTCAAACTGCACTGCCTCTCTGATTCTTTCCCTCTCCTCAGCAGATGGAGACAAACCAAGAAAGGAGCAGAGACGGTCTATCTCTTTGCCAGTGTCCTGCAGTCACACATACTTGTACAGTGTGTTTGCTGTAGACTAATGCAGAGATCTAAAATATAATACTATTAGCCTTGCAACACATGAATTAAACACACATGCTTGTTAATCTTTCTGACCAATACAAACTCTGTGTGTCATATTAAAAACATCTGTGGACAATGTGAATTTATGTTGCTTTTCAATAAAATGTGATCACATACATAATGACACAACTTTTTCACATTGCTAACACAAATATGTGTTGTGTTATAAATAATGGTTACCCGATGTGGGATTGTCTGATGTCTGATGTCTGATGTCCGATGTCGATATTTAGAGAGCAGGGTAGCTGATGGTCTATATACAGTATAATGCCTTGATGTCTTGTTGTTTTTGTTTTGCATCTGATTAAACATAACAAAATTACTGAACACAAATGAATATTTATTTAATACAAATGTTAGTGTCTGCATTGTCTCTGCACTCTACTTTTTATTTTGAATTTTAAAAAATATTGACCTTGGTGGCTTATCCCATCTTTCTCAAAATGCCAGATTTTGGCCCAATTAATCAGCTGACCACTAGTTAAAAATCTCATATGCACACATACAGACAAACACACACACACACACACACACACACACCATGACCATCACCACATCAACAACAGATAACTCACCTCGATGAGATCTTCATAGAACATGTAATGGAGTTTGGAATGAGCCTGTTTCTTCTCCCACCAGCCTCTCACATGGTCATACCAGGATCCAAACACCACTGAAACAACAACACAATTCCTGAAGGGGCATTTGGACTTGAAACAAGTTGAAATCACATGACTTCTACAGTAAAATGCTTCCAGTATTCTTCAGGAGCTCACCTTCTCCTTGCATGAAGCGCTGCAGAAAGCTGCTCCACTCTCCTGGCTCTGGCTGAAGCATGTTCATGCGGCCAAAGTGGAAATAGGACACAGCCGTGTCCTTGGCATTACGAGCCACATAGACTATCTGCACAAAGCAAAAGACACTTAATTAATTTGTCAGCGCCAGGTTAGTGGGAGGTGTAGTATAAGGCAGGATGTAAATGAAGAAAAGACAGAAACAGAACCCTGCAGTTCTGCTCCCAGAAGGACTTGGGGACAAACTGCACGGGAAGATGAGATTTGATGAGGCGAGGAGAAGTAGGGAGCTGATCAACCAAGTCTTTTCCTTTATAGGAGGATAGAGTTCGAGAACAACAGGTGACACAAATTGATTAATAAACACTATGATTTGTTTGCATTGAATATAATAAATATAATATAATGTGGTGAGTTTGTTTCATGCTGTGAGGTGTGAATGGATTTGATGTCATGGCTCAACCTGTGGGTTGAGAAGGCCTGCAGAGATCAAGGAAAGGCACTCTCATATGAATAGGGATGGATGACTGACGCTCTGGGGATGTCTGACCAAAATACAGAAGATCGAGGATCTGAGAGACCCAGGTGGTTTCTGAGGGGGACACATATGACCTCGTGCTCAGTGCCCTTCACATTGTGAACATGCCAACCAAATACATCCAACAACATATTCATAAATAAAGCAGTGTATGTATGATGCCTAACACAATATTGTCTTGTCAGCCAAGTGCCAGAACCTGAAACTTGCCTGCTTTGGGGTAAGTAGCTATAAGAATATCATCTGGTCTTGCTTTGACGTTCTGCACGTTGTCCCAGTTGTCAGTGAAACATTTGGTCATGGAAACTCCATGGAAGTCAAAAAGTTTAGGTCGAGGTGGCAGCTCCATCTGGAAGAGTTTTTAATTCAAAATACACATAGAGCATTATGAATATACCTGACCTATCATTATTGAGAAACTGTTTATTTTCTTAGTGAAGCAAATGCAGTTGTTTATTGTCTTATTATGGAAAAAAAATTAGATATCACCTTTTTCTTGTTGATTAGTTATTACGCATTAATTACTCCTGGTTGTGTATTGTTTGCCACTATTCCACTTTTATTAGTGAATGATCCATAGCTCTATTTTATATACCTGTCAAATCACTGTAATGATTTGTCAAAATCCTTTCATAAAAACTGACAACCATATTTATCATTGACAATGATAGACTAGTCAAAATTAGATGGTGATTAGAGGCTTTGAAAGTCAAAATGAAAATATTTAAAGGAATATGCTGGTGAAGGTTTTCAGGCTCAATAACATCTCTATCTGCACCTGAGGCAAAGCCAATCGAGGACAAAGTGTAAGCAGCCCAAGGCAGGTCTAAAGCTTCTCACTCCAGCCTTAATCCAAGACGCTGTCACCTTCCCACACATAAGCTTTGAATTCCCAATAAGGATTCCTTCAAAGGACAAAAGCATACTACCCGAGCAGATGGACACTGGCTCTTATTTTAACTGAATGCTTTATTTTTAGCGATGAAATTTATTTTTCCTATGGACTGATAAAAGGAAAAGTGGGAGAGTCAACACTAAATTTATTTGAACAGGAAGTTGAAACTATTTTGGAAAAACATTTCATTTGTTCCTCATTTATTTTGCGAAACAACTGTATGTGTCGTCTATAAAATAAATGCCGGCTACATCTTTGCTTCACAAAATGGGGTGGCCTCTCCCCTACTCCACCTTGAAAAGAATCTGGTCTAGAATGGACTTTTTTTTTTTTTTTTAATTCTCCTGATTAGTGTGTCTTGATTGTGTTTACTGTGCTAGTTTCTTCATCTGCTCTCATGTCTTGCACATGCGCACATGTAAAAAGACTTTCCACATTAGTTTTTACATGTTGCAGTAATCTGGTTTCTCCATTAGAAATTTTGTTGTGTTAACCGGATTTCTCCTAATCCTTTAACTCAGTTACTGGATTTCTTTCATTATGTGGCATCTCAGACATTAGATAACTGTAAGGAATGTGTTGAAAAACCTGATTACTAAAATTCATGTAAACACACTGATTGTCTGCATGCAGGACAGGAGTGAATAAGGAGTGAAGGAAACCATCTATGAAAAAAAATCTATAAAAGCAGGTTATTGTTTATCAAATAGTTAGGATGTGTTAAGTGCTAGGAACTGAGTTTAGTACTTTTGCCTTTTAATTGGCAGAACAGTGACTAGTAAACAACAAATGACCACTGCCTGATTTTTAGCTGGCAGAATAATGACAACTAGTTTTTAGTGACTTGCCTAATAAGGAAAGTGTAAAGCTTGAAATTAATCACAAAGTAATTACTAGAAAGCCTACCTGTTGAATTACAAATAAAATTAGATTCAGAGTTAAATAAGAATCATCATGGCAATTACTAAAATCCCATCAGTGACTAGAGCCTGGAAAAGAAGAGATTAGCCTACCAATAACAAAATAATTACTACTGACTAATTTGATGCATTTTAGGTCATAAATGACAAACTGACTTACCATACCAACATTAAAAATCGACACACAGCGTGTCCTATTCAGCTAAATATTGCCTTCCCACCGAGCTAACAATTGTGAAAGGAAAACAGAACATTGACACTGAAACAAACCTGGTAAAGGCGGGTAAAACTTCAACAAAGCAACAAAAATAAGTCCTCAAATAATTCTGACCTTCTTTTAATCACCCTCTTTTTTTTTTACTCTTTCTTACAGGAAAAAAATGCTATATTTTATACTGGCAATCCATGACTGAAAGCTTGCTTTTACTTCTGTTTTTCATATCTCTAAAACGTATTTAGAGTCCACATTGTTTACATCTGCACAGAATTTTAATACTTTAATAATTCATAATCAAACTTCCAGGAGAAACTGGAGCACCAATCCATTGCTTCAGGTCATTTATTAAAATCTCCTTGAATTAGATCTGTGATTGAAAGCACCAGCCCGGGTTTGTGAATTATGTCAATTCAAAGAACAAAACTCAAAAATACACCCACTCACCTCATAGCTAGGGTGTTCAAACACTGTGAAGTCTCAGGCACAGTCAGCAATCAACTTGATCTGTAATACCCCCAGTACTATCATGCACCACTTCCTGGATTCAGTCTAGACCAGAATTACCTGTTCCCTACCTTCGGTGTGAGTCAGTACATTATTAACTTTGAGGAATATTTTACAAAAATTTGACTCAGTTTCAAACAAATCCTGTCGTAATGAATCATCAGTGTAATAGCAATGACAGGGAGAATCATTTTAATAATTTTCTGTTTACTTCGCAGAGAGAATTGATCGTTGTCAAATACTTTTTGGAGGAAATTTTCTCATCAGTTGAAATGTTAATCTCTTTGCATGCAAAAGAAAATGTGACACTGGGTGGGTGAGTGAAGAGTATTATTTAGCCAGAGTATACATCAAGATCATTATTTAAATAGAGTTTGATGTTGTGAATGGATTAAGAATGAATTAAGAATGATGTTATTAGACTAAAGATGCTCAGTCATATTATTTTGCATCAGTTTATATTTTAAGATTGTACCCGTCCTCCATGAGTGTGTCCTGTCACATGCACAAGTTAACCAGTGGAACAGGACGTGCAACAGTTTTCTGACAGCGTGTGAAGGCTGGTATGTTTATGTTTAATCACAAACTGATAACATGCAAAAAAAAAAAAAAAAAAAAAAAAAGAGTAAATGACGTAGCCGGAACTGGAAAACGTACACAACAAAGATGGCGTCGGCCGTGGAGACAGCGGTGAATGGTTCACACGTGGAGAAAAAGAAAAAGGCAAGTGCTTTGACTTTTGAAATATTGGCAATAAAAAGCACACAAACCATAATAAGTTGCTTTTATTGTTGGTCCACGCACCGGCTGGTACCGTGCTACTGAAACTCCCGCAGACACAGTTGTTAGCTGCTAAAGTGCGAGCTGTCCCGAAGAGTCTGTCTAAAACTAAAGCTCATTTTTCTTGTCTTTACCAAAATCATTTGCTCCATCTCTGACAGCCCTCAGCGCGTTACTGGCAGGACTCAAAGGAAAAGGAGAAGACTGAAAATAAAAGTCAAAATGAGGCAGAAAACGGTAACAAACAGAAAGCGAAGAAAAGAAAGCTTAAAGGGGACCAGAGAGACGGAAAGATGGTCTTATCAGGGGTAAGTGAATGGAGGTAACCGTGAAATGTTAACTAGCTAAGCCCACATGGCTGTAAAATGCTGCAGGCACCGATTAATCAGCTTAAACGGATTGGCTATGATGTGAAAATACATATGAACAACAGCGGCATCTTCAGGTGCAACGTTGGCGTGGTTATTAGTCTTAATATTAATGAATGAGTTGTACATGCAAATAAAAGCAGAAATATCTTGTATCTCTAAGCTATGCTGCACATGGCAATCCATCCTCAAATTAAATATCTGTGCAACCATGTCCACGTTGTTTCTTGTGATTGCAGAAGTCTGATCCGTTCCCTGGGCCTGCTCCACTTCCAGAGGAAAGGCTGCAGAAGTTTAAGAGGAGAAAGAAGAGTAAACTGGTAAGCCCACCTCACTGTCACTCCTCGTATTTGTCTGAGTTTACTGTTGCTATCAGCCGACTTCTCAGCTCTTTCATTCTTCTCTCCCTAGCCTAATCGTCGGAGACACAAGCTGAGAGATGTTGTGGCTCGCTCAGAGGTTGTGTCGGAGATGGCGCAGAAGCGAGCCGCTCAGTTCGACCTTCTCCTTCCAGAGGAGGCAGGGTAATCTCATTCCACTCTTGCCAGCTCTTTCACATCATTTTTTTTGTGCAAGCCAGATGAGGACATTGAAATGCACTGCCTGGTTGTGACATCTCTGTGTCTGCGCCCAGGTTCCTAGAGGGAGATGATGATGAAGACACTTGTATGATCTCCCAGGAGGACATTGCAGAGGCTGTAGATATAACATCTGGGGCAAAGGTGAGTCACTGCTCTTGGAAAATCTCAGTTTTGGATTTTCAGCGCTGATCTGTCGGTGGTGCTCGGAGTCTGCTCCGTTCTATCATACATTTAATCTCTCTCGCTTTTTCCTGCAGTATTTTAATCTTAACCTGTCTCAGTTTGGACCATATCGATTGGATTACAGCAGGACTGGGCGGTCAGTATCACATTGTTCACTCAGTTGTTTGGAAAAAAAAAAAAAAAGCCTGTCTCGGTATTTGTCTACTAATACATTTCCCTTATTCATATCAATTTACTGAGAAGCGCTTGGACCCCAAGTGGCACACAGTGGCACACAATTAAATGTTGATGAGAGCATATCATCTGGTGTGCGGACTCAATTTTTCTATTTCTCACATATTTATCTGTCCAGCACATAGTATTTATCATTTGGATGTGTGCGCTTTTATGAACAATGTACACGATTCATATCAGTTTACACCATCAAATGATCATCTTGGCTTCCTTTTTTATCATAAACATACGTTGATCAAATGCAGTTGCATGAAATTATTGGACAACTACAGCTAATGCTTTTTTTGTGGTGATTTTTGGATTTACAGAGCGGATTTGATTATGTCATGCTATGCACTTTTGAGTCTTTGTTGTTAGTGCTGTGTGTTTTCTTTTCTTCAGCCACCTGCTGCTCGGTGGGAGGAGAGGTCATGTCGCTTGTCTAGATTGGCAATCCAAACAGCTAATGTGTGAGATGAATGTGATGGAGTCCGTGAATGATGTAAAGTAAGTTGGCCAACCTTGTGTTGTGCAGCATCACACACTGTAGAAAACACTAATGAACTGCACTCACCGGTCAGGCCTCACCCTCCACAGCGGTGAACATGTTTGCCTCTTCAAACGGTAAATAATATTCAGTATCTGCTTCATTTAGGTGGCTCCACAGTGAGTCCATGTATGCAGTGGCTCAGAAGAAGTGGCTGTATATCTACGATTCAAAGGGAATTGAGCTTCACTGCATCCGCAAATTCAATGATGTCCTTTGTATGCAGTTTCTCCCCTACCATTTTCTTCTGGCCACAGCGGTACGTCCACTAAAACGTCTCCCTTTGATTTGCTGCACGATGGTTGTGTTTGAGCTAGGCAGTATATCAATATTACATCAATATTTTGATATGATACTAGATCTTGTCTGGGATTTTGGGTATGATAATATTGTGATATGGCATAGGTGTGTATTACTGATGATGATTTATCGAAAACATAATTGTGTAAATAGTCAGTTAAAACACCAGTAGTCATCCCTGTAATATTGTCGCAACATTGATATCGAGGTATACGGCCAAAAATATTGTGATACTTAATTTTGGCTGTATCACTCAGCCATATAGTGTGAAAGATGTAACTGCAAAAATGTTTTTATATACTGTATGTGTATATAGAGTAGATACTTAAAGAGCTCTGAACCCTGAGTTTCTGTGATAGATATGCAGCTGCTCTGTTTAACGCTGTTCTCTTTCTCATGGTCAGAGTGCCACAGGTTTCTTGCAGTACCTGGATGTGTCTGTTGGAAAGGAGGTAGCAGCCATCTGCACCAAGGCTGGCCGGCTCAACGTCATGTGTCAGAGCCCTCACAATGCCATCATCCACCTCGGCCACTCAAATGGCACTGTCACCCTCTGGTCCCCCAACCAGAAAGAAGCCCTGGTCAAGATGCTGTGTCACCAAGGTGGTGTGCGCTCTGTCACTGTTGACAAGACTGGCACGTGAGTGACTTTCAAGATTGTGTATTGAAAACGTAGGGCGGAACGAATGGTTACAGTTGTTTTTGTCTACATAGCTACAGTATGTATATAGGATACTTTGCAATCAGTGGAGTCTAATTATGTGCCATAGAGCGGTGCTTTGTCAAAGTGAGTTTGGGGAACCCCAGGGGTCATTCTGGTGCTTTCAGGGGTTCCTCAGCAAAATCAAAAATAGTTTACTGCACTTTAATTCTTTATAAATTATTACAATGCCAAAAAGGTGTATAATTGACTATTTTAACATAATGTTTTAATCTCATCGCTTTGACTCTATTTGTCAGTGTTCAAGTATGACATTTAAGCATTTTATATGTAATAAAAAAAAA
>OMLB01062489.1:23506-50510 GCA_900302555.1 Myripristis jacobus | reverse complement strand
AAACAATCTTCTAATTTTCTAATTCTGTTTTGGGGGTATCCCCTGGACCCCATCGGCATTAAGTCCTAAAACTGATCAGGTGTGAAAGAGAGGAGCTGAAACAAAAACCTGCTGGTACTGGTACTAATGTCTATTCTATAGAATGCTCTCATAATAAACCCCCTTCCATTTTTAATTTATTAACATCTCAGTTTCACACTGTTCCTTGCACATACGCCATATTTACATATACATAGTGCTGCACATGTTGCATTTGCATTACATTGCCCCACATAAGGCAAGGTTGTTCTGAATCAGCTCATTGCCTAACATCACATTACATCGTATTTCGGTACCAAAACAGATGTTATTTGTCAGAATAAAAGCATTCAATGTATCAGCTTTGGACAAATGGCCTCCTGTGATGTTGAGATAAATGCTGTAGAATCATTATCAATTTTGATAATGTCTCTGTTATTGAGTCAATCAGTCCATCAGTAAATGTAGGCAGTTCTCAGTCCATGTCCTCCTCCATCGGCTGTGTCTTCACTTCAATAGTTTTAGGGGGGATGTAGGAGCCCATGCCCGCTGCTCTCTCTGCTTCTGCCTGTGTGTAGGGCTCCTCTCTGAGCAGCTTCAACCTGGATGAGGAGAGAGGTGAGCTATGAAACTCACACGGCTACTTAAGCAATGGCACCATGGAGTGAAATTACATTTGAACCTGCAGATATTAGGTTGGATGCATTTGAAGTGAGAGAGTATAGGACTGGAGTAGAGACAACAGTGAGGATGTGGCATCTTACCGTTTTTTGTGCACTTTGCTTTTGAAGTGCTCCTTCAAGGATCTCATATCCACAAAATATCTCCTGCAAGATATGAAGAGTCGGTGAATTAAAACAATATAACAACATATTTGAGGCTCACTCAGAAAACTGACTGAGCTACCGATATGAATCAGCCCAAATATAAGGGTAAAAACTTTCCAACCCTGATTTTCTGCAACTTCTGCTCCTGCATAACTAGACAGACAGGGTGCAGTGTAATTATTATATTTGTACATGTATAGTGTGGACACATTACTTCAGTCAAGGAAGTCATCTTTCTTTTTTGATCTACTTCCACTGTTAAGACCAATAAAGCGAACACTCACGCGCAGTGTAGGCAGTAATGCTGGGCACATCCTGTAACATCATAGTCCACCTCTTGTTTAAGCAGCTTGGCTGCTGTCTCAGGCTTCATGTCGGAGTGGATCTGGTCCAAGTCCTTGGTCCTGCGCTTTGTCTTCCAAGTCTTGGCAATGTTTTTCTTCTTGCCACCCTTGTGGTTTCCAGTTTGTTTGGACTTCCCCATGTTGCTGTGCTGGCAAAATACAGAATTGTTGGGATATATGCTAACGCAAATCAGTGGAAACTTTAATTCCAGTGGAGAAAATGAGGAACTATTTCTACTTGGTAGTTTTTCATATGCACATTAACTTGTCCATGACACTATGTATAGCAAAAGATTATGCTCTGCTAACACCGACAAGGACAAAAACAGCTACACAAGGCGTTTACTCGAGTGTCAGGAGAGACAGGAGTGGGAGGGGGGTTGTCTATTCTAGTTGTCACTGAAGATAAAGTTTCCCAAATAAAAATACTTCGTGAGATCTAAACTGTTCTCGCGGAATAAATAGGTTAGAGACAGTTGTTAGCCCACATGCTAACAAGCCAGCAGCTGACGAAGCCAAACTATGACGGGGATTTAACATAAACCCGAAACTTGTGCTACCAAAATATGGACCAAAGCAATAATAGTCTTATTACTATGGCACAACCCTAAATGACGAACAGAAATCTTCCTAATTAAACTATTTTGGGTCTGCTTACCTTACACACGTGTGGTTCAAAAAGTGAGATTTGTTTCCGGGTCAATTAAAATGCTGCTGACTATACATCTGTCTACCTGCAGGGGGCACCAAATACCGCATAAAAAATTAAAACGTGATCGGCCAGTTGCTCAAAATTGATAGTGCACTTATTGGCATCTGGTAATTTTGTCATAAGAGTTGATAAGGCTTTCCTTGTATTAGGGATATTTTCCCCCAGTTGTACATCAGTTAGAAATTGGTGCCCACAATGTCAAGATCTTACAACGTGGGTTTTATCCATGCAAAAATTTATTATACAAAATTCAAGCGGATTCATGATATCAAAGAAACATGAGTTTGTATGTATTTTTAATTTCCTGTTTTCCTATAAAATTTGGAGTCATATTGCGCAGTTGTTGTTTTTTTTAAACACTTTTAATATATACTTGATGACCAATGAAGTATGATTTTGTGTCTTTATCGTCGTTGTATAATGCTCTAAAATGTATTCCTGTTTGGTAAAGTCCAGAATGGTGAGATCACAAAATACTCCAGTTATTTCATATAGACTTTTAACACAATATCTGTTGTGAAAGCTAAAAAAAATAAAAATAAATAAAAAAACATAAAATAAAGGAAAATAAAATAATTAAAAACAACAACAACAACAACAACAACAAAAAAACAACTTATTTTAAAACAAATGATAAACTCCACAGCTTTCTATTTCATTCTCTTTCGGTTTTTTTCCCCTCTTTTCCTCTATTTCTCACACATCCCCTCTGCTTTTTTCTCATATTTGGTTGCTGGATAAGTAGAGTAGCCTCGGTCACGTCACATGACATGCTGCCTTCCTGGGCTCCTGGTAATTTCCTAAGTAAACTGAGTTCTTTGGATAGGAAATAACAAAATGGACCCTATAACAAAAGCAGTTATTAGGTGAGAGTTGTTTAATTTCATAATAGCAGTATAATCTTACAGTAGTAGTATTAACAGGGGGAATAGATGATAGATGTTTTGAGGTATTCACTGATGAAATGTTACAGACGTGTGTGCATGATTTGCATATATAGAATGTGAAATCAGAAAATTTGAATATGATAATGAAATAAGTTGACTTGTTGACTCGACTTCCGTGCGCCCCCGTCTTCTGAGAGTGTGTTGGGTCACCGGTGTGAAGCGCTGCGTGCTATCGCAAATATATCCGATAGCACGTAAAGGCAGCATCAGACTGCACTGCATACGCGCCGTGGCGGAGAGTGAAGATGGCGGAGAATAACGTCGAACCAGAGCCCGAATGGAGCAACCGGGCCTTGGACATAGCCGAGGACACCCTGGTGGCAATGGAAACCCTTCTGGCCACACTGAGAGCGTTTGAGGATGTACTCAGGCAACAAGAGATCTCCGCAATATCCTCCACCGAGTACTGCGACAACTTCTGCCAGGTAATGTGTACATACATGCACCATTGAGGCTACCGTTAGCCTAGCTTCGTATCCTGGATTGTTTTTCTCACAGCCTGCAAGCTAATGTTAAGACGGCCCATGGCCCGCTAGCTCCCTGCCCGACTTCAGGGTGGGCGTATATTTCGGAACAAGAGTGTGCTGCTTATTTTCTCCGATAATCATATATGCATATAATATCCACCTCAAGACATATTTAGCAGCCAGCATAAGGACGTGGGTTCATTTGCAGCCGAATGATGTTACTGCCAGTCTGCTGCCCTAAGTTGAACAGTCAGCTCACTTTAGTTTTATTGATTTAAGTTAACTAGCTAACTGCTATTTGGGGGTAGTGATGGCTATTTAGCAAAGGGAGCAGAGGTTTGACATGCACATGATGCTGCCAAAACTAGCTCAAGATGCACAAATGCATGCATGGCGTGGGGCGGGGCGGCCTCTCATTTTGTTTACCTCTAAAATTGTCTACTTGGAGGTTATGAATGTGGTGTAGCCTGCAAGTTGTTTAATGATGTACGGTTAATTGGGGTGTTTAACGCAAACCAAATGGTTCTGCCATTGCATGACATGGTATCACATGCAGCTGAACATATTTTCATGTCAGGAAGGATTGGTAATCTGCCATGTTGTAATTGTTTTTTTCACTCATCAGGAGTGGAATCCAACACCTCCTGCTTGGATTGATCTTAACTCCATGCATGATGTATTTGTGAGCATTAGTAAGATGCCACCATTATATCCAAGCGAGCAAGACACTGTGGATGTGACAAATCCATTAGTTGCTCTGTTGACACTCAGTGGGAAGCAGCCATTTGTAGATAATATGTTAAGGATGAAATATCACATTCAGGTTACCTGGTTAGCTGTCAAAGTGGCTTTTAGATGACATAAATTGGTCATACTGGCCTTATTAACTTTTAGTCCTCAATGATATCTTGTGATTTTTCCCTTCCCTATTGATAGTATTCTGGCCCAGTTTTAGGAGTTTTGTTTTAGGTTGAAGTCATAATGGAAATGGTATATTTGCTTTAAATATTTCCTTAAATCAGAAACAATAAGGAAGTCATTAGTACACCCATGCAGGTCTTCAGGGTTCAGCCATCATCCTTAGCTCCCCTTGAGAGAGCCCTGTATATTTAGACTGAGGGGAATTAATTTAGTTCTTTTCTGTAGACAAGAATGGCACCAACCAGCAAGGTGTGTGCCATGTGGCAAATGGGGCTCTTGGGATGCTGGTAGTGCTGTGATGGTTCAATGTCAACTGTGCCTACCAGCCGGCGAAGATGGAGGTGACACACTGTTTATAGCTGGTGCAAGGTAAAAAGGTGGAAAACATCAAAGGGCTTCCACCCGAATTGACCAAAATAGTAAGCAAAATACTAAAGGGAGAGAAAAAAAACCCTTGTAATGCAGAGTGTAAGAAAATATATTCAAGCTTAACACTGCATAAAAAATTGCATTAAAGAGCTGTGGAATATTAGCACCGGCATATGGTGGGTACTACAGAATATCTCTGAGCCTGAGGACAGCTGACATACATTGTGAAAAAAGTTAAAAATATTCAATATTCGCATCACAGCAGTTGCAATCCAAGGAGTGCATTGTGCTGTCTTTTTAAGACCGGGGATGACTTTTAAGAAATGAATGCCTCTTTGTATGGTAGCAGTTCTTGGTATCTAATGTTTGTAGGGTGGTAAAAGGTATCTCAAAGCTGTAAATGGCTGCATGTAGAGCCTGATGGACACTGGATTTATGGGACCACAATTTAACCACAATTAACACAATATGCTCAACCAAATGATCAGCTGTGATAAAAGTATTGGAAACAGCAGAGTCTGCTTTACAAAATATTAGTAACTCTGTTATAAAGTCTTTCAAGTGGTTTTTACTGCAGTATGTATTACCGGCCACCATATATGTCAGTATTGATATATATAGTATGGGATGAGCTAAAATTGGACAGATGGTATAGTTGCTTGGCTCTAGTTGGGTGTAAAGTTGTCATTTTCCACTAGTTATGCTTTCATTCAGCATAAAAATGTATTGAAAGGGGTCACTTTGGTACTGATACTTACAGTATGAGAATAAATGCTGATATCAGAAGATTTTGAAGAATAGCTGGCCCATGAGTCCTGTTTTGTAGTGCATGTTGGGGGTACATGAGTGTCATGTGCTGTGTGCAGTCTCTTCCCCCCAGGACCAATCAAGAAAACTCCACACTACACAGGATGCCAGCTGGGATCAATCGGGTATAGACTGGCATCTCCCAGCGGTGTCAAACCCCTCATTATCCAGACAAATGTTTCTTTCATTTTGTCTCATCGCCATCATTGAAAATCTTCACGCACACAAAAAGTTAGCAAAGTTGACAGAATCAGTGTTTTCTGGCTTGATAGCAATTATAGTAACGCTAGATGTGTCATGGGATTTATATATTTCAATCTTTTTTTCCCCCTCTTTGTTACATTTGTCTGTGTGTGTGTGTGTGTGTGTGTTTACAGGCACTGATGCACTATGCTGGGAGCAGGAATTCAGTGGAGCATGGTCTGCCGCTTCTCGAGGTTTACTGCCTGTCCATAAACTGCTTTGCTGCCGCCAGGTCCCACCTCACAGCCGAGTCCGACAGTGTGGCCCTCGTGTTGAAGAGACTGGCTTTGTGAGTGCTGACAAATATTCCAGATTTATAAAGATTCACTCTTGAGCGAGGCTCTGGGATTCCGCACCAGCAGGAAAGAAGCCTAAACACACAAACACACAGTCACAGCAACATAGAAGTGGAAACAGGCATCGCAGAGCTAAGAGTTTGTGATCGGTGCTCGAGAGATTTGTGTTTGAATTTACAAGCAAGCTGTATTGAATTGTTGTGTTTTATCAGCAACACTCTTCTAAAATATGACTGTGGTGTGTTATGCTCTTTGGACCTTGAAGTTTTAGGATCTAACCTGATATTCCACACAACCAGTATAAATTTTAGTTTGAATTAATTTTGTCATATAAATTTTTGGATGAAACTTTTGAGGTTTAGAGCCTTTTTTCATTACTGTGATGTCAATGAGTTGCTCTGTGAAAACAGAATTAAAACAGTTTTTTTAATTTACCCACTGTGAAAAATAACAACATGAAAATGTCAGAGGTAGACTAATACACCGGCAAAAGTAAACATAATTTGCAGACAGACAACTAAGCTGCTTTCACAGGAAATCCTACTGTAGCATATCCCCCTTGTGATAACACGTATTCCAGGTGTAACCATGGAAGAAATTAATGCTTTCAAGAGGAAGAAACTCCACAGGGAATACCTCCACAGGGAATACCAAGGAGTAGAGCGTCCATTTTCTTGAGTTTACATAGTGAACACAGTGTTGGTGAAATTTTATAGATGATACTCTGACGTCCAGTTCCTGTGAAGACAGCAGCCATGCTACACTCTTATCCAGCTGCAGAAAACTGACAGAAACATTGAAGTGAAGTAAAGACAGCCGTTGCTATGGAAACAATATACCGCCTCAGCTAGTTTCATTAGTATAAACTGGCAGGTTTCAGGACACTGCAGGCCAGACGTGTTGACTTTCTTTTGCGAGTAGTTGCAAGCTTCAAGTCGTCTCGTCGTGAATCTTTGGTGTAAACTTGGCTTTAATGCATGGAACGTCTAACAATCACATCATTTAAGAAGAGAGCATGTCGTAGTGTTTATTCATGAGGTTTAATGTTGACACACTTGAGGAATAGTTCATCCTTTCTATTGTTTCAGGTATAAAGTTAATGCAGTGTTATTTTAAAATGTTATGAACACTTAATTATAAAATATGAGTAAATAGCAAACGCCACACCTTAATACAAGCAAAGAGACTGGCCAGAACAACAAGCCAGTGACGCTCTGAAAAGGCAGAATATTATCTTTTCATTTTTCTACATGACTAAAAATTATTTCAAGTGCCTCTGACTAAAACTTGACTTAGACTAATGTAAATGAAATAACTAAAGTCTGACTGAAACAGAAATATTTCAGGAGATGAATAAGACAAAAAAAAAAGTACCTGTGTAGGGATGCAACTAATCTTTTATTTTAGTAATTGAGTATTCCTTTGATTATGCCATTGAGTAATCAAAGTCATTGGATAAGAATTACTATTTCTTAAAATGAACAATTACTTTGTTTTCTTTTAGAAAAATCTATTTTTTTTAAATAGCATATTTTAATACCACAAATACACCTTTCTACACAAAACCCATTTAATACATAGTATATTATAAGCTATTGGTTAGAAATAGTGTTTGGAAGTTAAACAGGTCATAATTCCCTCTCTAGTATGTATTTTATATTGCTGTGAGAACATAAGTTTCTCTCAGAAACTAAAGTTAACAAAAATATGTGCATATATTGGCATCGGCCAGGAGTTGGAAAATATCAGTGTATCTGATATTGGCAAAAAATCTAACATCAGCAACATAATAATGTATCTTCAGCCAATAGTTAGTTTTGTTGAATAGAGCTTGAATGCATCGTAATGTGAGTCAATGCAGCCTCCAACAGTAACAAGGAGCGGACAGCAGCTCAGTGAGACCCGGGTCTCTGGTCCCACTCAATCCTGGTCACAGTCGTCACACCTGTTCTCTCCTGACTTGTAGACTGACTCAGGACTCGGGTGCGTTGCAGCTTCCTGGTGTTGGGGTTTAGTTTATGTGTCATCTGCGATAGTGTCTCTGTTTACTCTCTTTAGATAGACGAGATGTTTTTCTCATTTCACCAGGGGAGTGAGAAAATCCCATGGGAAAATCTCAGAATCAGTGTATTTTTTTTACATGTCGGTGATTGCTAACAGAGACTCACAGTTGCAGTCAGCGCCCCGATGGTAGAAACACTGGTTGTAGCCACTATACGTCCCGAATTTTACATGCTTTCTGCCGTGTTGTAGATGAGCCTGCCTCCTCTCGCTCTTCACTTGTATTTACCCTCCCTTCCTCCATCCTCTACCATAGTTTGCAGCTTGTGCAGAAAAATCGCATGTTTGTATCACAGAAATTATCGTGTGTGTGCTCCACAATCTGCTGCACAGATGAAACAAGGCTTTAGACAGAGAATTTGAACTGAGGATTTTTAGCGTTCGAATTAGTTGTGTTCCTTGAGGAATCGTTTCTGTCCCATACCGGTCACAATTAACACGGCACCCATCTTGGTTTTCTGTGATGCAGGAGCTGTTTTGAACTGTTGCTGTCAGTGCCTGAAAATGAAATCCCTTTCGAGGCATGGGTCCAGTTCCACAACTCTGTTCAGGTAAGAGACTGGTTTTAGAGCTGGTTTGGCGATGGGCTGCATGCATGGCTCGTTACAATGAGAAAGAAAAGCTTAAGCAGTGATGAACAAAGTCAACAATTACCACTTGGAAAGTTAAAGGAATTCAGGACCTGAGTTATGAGTTAGGGTGGTTATCAAAAGCCTGCTCATCAAGGCTGGTTCAAGGCTGAGAAACGGTACTCTTGTGAAAGGTTGTTTTAGCTTGAAATGTTTTGTCTAAACCAGTGTGATAAAATTATTTCTCATGGTGTTGTGGCAGGAGCGTTTATAGAGTAGTAGGTCAGGCTTATAAATAAATTGGCTGTTGAATTGTTTATCCTTTTACTGGCTGATTTCTGTTTTAAATTTAAAATAATAGCAACAATTATAACATGCAAGCCAAATGATATAACACATTTTTCACCCCTGAATTTGATTGTGAAACAAGGGAACCAAAAATGGGGCAGGCAAAAGTACAACAGTCCATGTAGGCTCCAAAATGTGTGTGTGGTGCACAGTCTGTATAGAGCCACATTCATGTCAGGTCTGCTTTTTGTAAGGTGTTTTGTGTATGCATCTTTCTTTAGTGGAGCTGCATTTTTATATCGAGCCTTTGATTTTCGTAATACAAGTATTATGCTCATCAAATACTCTTTGTAATGCAGTGATTTGTTTAAATAAAACAATTTCAGCATCTGATAGCTTTTGCCCAAGTGAATGTGAGTGATTGTCTTGTTATATTTGGCATGGTGGTAGGTGTGGGTACTTAAAGCAAGTGGGTATCAGTATTAGTGCAGCACTAACGCCATGTTAAAGATCACAAACCAACACAGGATGCTGCAGTTCAATTCGGTTCGGATAATATGACGCTGGTTCAGCCTTTTTAATTTAGCATTTCCTCACAGATTTTTCCAGCAGAGTTGTGCAGGGGCTCTCAGGTTTATCTCTGATCAGATTCTGCAAACACAGATGCGCCCACACACACTCATATACACTAAGACCATGACTGAGATCCAAAACTTAAAAAAGTAACTGCAAAAACAAGTTTTGGTGTTATCTATGCTCAAGGGTGATGCCTTTTCAGTCAGCAAGGAAATAAGAAACCTCTCTAAATTGTTGTACATGACTGGGCCTGGGGATAGCAATCTGGAGAAAACCTTACAAGTGTTCTTCAGACATGCTGAATTGTGGTGTAAGTCTCCAAAAGAGATTAATTGATTATAGACTGACATAAACTCATTATCCCAGTGCAGTTGCAGTGCAAGGCACAAGCTATGTGGATTATGATTTGGGAATATGTGGCAGTGTCTCCACTGTCAAATTCCTGACTGAGTGGGTTTAACACATCAAGCACAGCATGCTATATCTGGCTGGATGCATCATATGAACTCCATTTTTTGATGTCTTTAAATGAGTGAAAATATTTTATTTTTGTCAGCAGGAAGTGACATTCAAATCAAAAGTAAATGAAACTTGGGTTCCACAGAGCCAGCTGTCATTCAGTTTCATATCCTGGTATGAACTGTGCTTTCAGAAGAGAGCTGTTCTGCTGAGTAGATGGTAGAGGAATTGTTTAGTCGGCCCTACAAATTAATTTGGGTTGGCAGTTAAATACAGTGCAGCTGAATATCTTTTCTACATGCCATTGTTGGCATACCTTTTATATAGTATTAAATTCAAATATTAATGTATGTATGCTCATAATAGCCTACAAAGTGTGAATTGTTTTGGTATTTATTAACAACTCCAAAAACAAAACAATTTCTGTTAAAATACCTTCCATTTGTTGTTAACAATGATGACAATGAGATCAGAGTGAAGCAGTTTGTGGCTACATTTATTTTGAGTGCTCAAAATATATCCCAGCACTAAACTGCAGATGAGTTGAAAGTATCTGAATTACAACGCACATGAGGGAGAAGTTTCCACAAACCAAACCATTTTCATCAAAAGCAACATCAGGCAGACCTCGGCTTCTCAAACTCTGCCAAAGCTTATGCAATCGATGCCAGACAGAATGCATGGCTGATGTACCAAATAAAGGGGGAAAAAACTAATTCATGTCAGTGAAAAAATATATAATGAGTTTTGAATGTTTTCAAAACTCATGATCTCATGGCAATGGTGCAGCAGAACTCTGCTGCTGCCTCTGGAGGGGGATTCATTGTTTTACTGTGATGTTTTAGTTGATTTAGTTGAAATCAGAACACTTTGTAACAGGATTTGTAAAAAGTGCCATGCATGTAAAGTTACTTACTGTATTCAGACGTGACAAATGTATTGTCAGGGTTTATAGTCTGCATTGTCTGAGCAACATTTTCACGCCGTTTTCCCCTTCCCTCTATCCCCCGATGTCTCTGCCACAGATTGCCCATGATATGTTGTTGCAGTATGGGAGCACAGACCTCCAAGCCCTGCTCCAGATCACAGGAGAGGGAGGAGCATGGAGCAATCCTGTCCTGACCGCCCTCCTCACCGGCCAACACACCAACCCAGAAGAAGGTTGGAGACCAGCTAGCATAATGGGTTATGTGGAGATGTAGCAGCAGGCTGTAATTTTTTGCTGATTATTGACTCATTGGGCCTGTCATTGCAGTCTTTTATGTATGTGTTTATTTTGCTGTTCTTTCTCTCCTGACGTTCCTGTTTTCCCTCCACTCCATTCTCTGTAGTTGATGCGTACATCAGCCTGGAGGGGGAGGGCTTCATGGAGATGCGAGTGAAGCACCTGGAGAAGATGGGCAAGGTGGCCGAGGCCGTGGTTCTGGCCAAGGCCTGCACTGAATGTAGCTTCATCTCCAACCAAGCTACCTTTCGTCAAACCTACGTCTCACTGCTCTGCCACTTGCTGCCCAATGAAGAAGCCATCATGGAGGTACTGCAACACTGGATTTGAGATTTGAGATTTGAATTTCAACTAGTTTCAGGCCAAGTTCACACTAATCAGGAGAACTCTGAAAATACAGTTTTTGTATCAGATTGTTTTCTGTTCACCCTAACATTTTCATAAAGTTTTCAGAAAGCTGACCATCCACACCAAAACCCCAAAAGCACTTCAGTTTCTTTACTGGCACATGTGCATAAAGACACTTTTCCACCATGTTGACTGTTTTGATTCCAGCCGAGATCACATGACAGTTTTACATTATGCGTCACAAAACCCTCTTGTTTTCTCCATTTTTTTGATCGCTGCACTGTAACGCATAAGCAGCATTATTCACTTGAGAGAGCGTTTTCAAAAAGCTCTGTTTTTGGTGGATGAAGATGCTGTTTTAGTGTGGACAGAAGAACAAAATGGAGAAATAAAAGATCTGCTTTCTCTGGATTAGTATCACTTGGCCCCAGTATTTTCAGTAAATGGTATGAAACTGTTTTAATATTCATACTTGAATATTAAATATATAAATATTAAAGTGTGTCTTTTACTGAGGCTCAACAGCTGTGATGAAATGTTACATAATGTTCAACTGCCTCTGTCATTATTATTGCTTGAAGTGTGCTGGTACCCCGACTTTAAAAACTGCAGTGTATTTGTTATGGAGAGGGAGGGGAAACGTTTGGGAGGAGTGCTGTCAAATCAGTCTGATTATGCAGAGTCAAACTAAAGTACAGCTCTTTGAACTCTGTGGAAGTAATGCCAAGTAGGTCTACTGTTGTTTTCTCTCTTAAACAACACTTTCACGTGTACCAAGGATTTATTACCTTTACTTGTGTTTGAGTCCTATTTTTTGTATTTTAACCAAGGATAACTAGAAAATAGCTGAGCCAATCTCAAATGCCGTGGGTTTGCCACAAATTAGTCTGGGAGTTTTGCAGCATTAATCTTAAATTAAGCTGAAATACAAAAAGAAATCGCCTCTACACGTGAACATATATATTATAGTAATTCCATTTCATACATTTGCATGATGCATCACAACCCCTTCATACTAATGAAAGTAAACTTTTTCAGTGTTTTTTTTTTTTGTGGATCAGTAGTCAGATATGTCTGACTCATAAAACACACTGGTAAACCCCCATCCTGTCCTTAGCATTTTTGTTCAGTGACGTTATAATTAATTTTCCACTCATTCCATTGGGGTTTTCAGCCATTTTGGAAGGTTCCTTTCAAGCCGAACCTCAACTTTTATATTAAAGTAACTTTGCACTTTGTGTTGGCATTGACTGTCTTGTGGTAATGATTTATGTGGAAGGAATCGACATTAGGAGGAATTGACAGGTTAGTGCTGGCGTGGCTGAACACTAATTGTGTGAATGCTTGAGGAGGGAAGTCTGATTCCACATTTGTCTGTGACTTAATTCTCATGGTATTTGCCTTGTTACAGATAAATTGAAATAATGGCTGAGTATGCATGATCTGGTGCTGTTTTCTAAGCAGTATAACATTATATTTTCTCCTTTAACAGATATCCAGACTTGACTGTAAGGATGTACTGGAGATCACATGCAACTTGGAGACAGAGGGGGAGGAGAATACAGCTTTTATTTTGTGTACCACTTTCCTGACTCAGCAGCTTCAGCAGCAGAGCCTTTACTGCTCCTGGTGCGTAGTCTTTGTCAATGACTAAAGTAGCTTATTTACATGTATGAGTGCAGTCAGTGTGTGCAGTGCATATCCTGAATTAGACTGATTTTCGGATCAGGCGTCTCATCAGAGATGAATTGGTTTTCAGAAAATGTTTTGTCCGTATGGTAGTCATAATTAGTGAAGACTGTGTTTCCATGTGCATGAATGAGGTGAAAAATTTGAGGGTTGCTCACTTTTTTGTATTGTTATATTTGTTCTATTCAAAGGGAGTTGACACTGTTGTGGAGTAAGCTTCAAAGGAGGATTGACCCCTCTTTGGAGTCTCTACTGGAACGATGCCTTCAGTTGGGTGCCATCGCCAAAACAGTCTATCATTTGCTTTACCTGGTCCGTGTTATCCGCACAGAGGTGAGTCTAAACAGCCATATTGTACTTTTTTTATATAATGAAGCACTTTTTAATAAAGTTGGACAATATTATTGTTGTGCAGCACTTATGAAGTTATGGGGCGTAACCCAAAATTGGTCGCAGGCAGGGTTGGGTGGTATTGAGAATTCATCAACACAAATGCCATTACCAGTGCCGTATACCAATGCTGAAATTTATTGTTATTGTGATGTAATAAAGTGAGATTGCCAGATACTGGTCCTGTGTAATTCATGTCAACCTTTCAGTTTTCTGTGGACAAGAGATGGAGATAAATTCCAAAATGAGATGGCTACCATTTTGAAAATATGATTCTTACACAAACAAAATGATTGTTGGTGTTACTGTATGATTAATGATTAGTTATCAGCCAATGTAAGCTCTTTGCTCTCTGAAAAATAAATGTGAAGGTATAATCAGTTGTGGGCCTGGCTCATAGCTGATCGTGATTTAGAATGAACCATTTGTTGAGATTGGGACTTTGATGTAGCTCTATGCAAAAAAGCAAATGCTGCAATTTGACCTTTTATCTATGGATAGGGAGCAAACTAAAAATGGATAATGGCCAAGATGCCACCTTGTGATTTCATTAATTTCCCTTCAGTTCAAACCCAGACTTGCTGATTTCTCAGTATTATCTACATTGTGATAATAGACTAGACATTGTCTTGGATTTTACATATTGTAAAATCATGATATGCCATAAATTGTGTCTTTTCCTGGTTTTAAAGGCTGTATTACAGTACAGAAATTCAGTTTTCTCAAGTTATTAGACTGTCCTAGCCTTTCTATGATTTATCTCTACCTGGTTGGTCATCATATCCACATTACTGATGATTGCTTATCAAAAAGGTTTTGTGTTTAAATCTTATGAAAGCATTAATAGTCACCCCTACAATATTGCCACAATATAGATAGATATGAGATATGAGGTTAAGCTGTCATGATTTTTTTTTTCTCATCATCACCCAGTCCAGACTGTTTTATTTTGAAAAGGCATGTTAGCTGATGGACAAGCTAGTGTCACGTCCAGCAGGAAATGGATTAAAAGGATATGACCATTAAACAGTTGTAGGGTTATAACAAATCACCAGATGATAATGAGACTCTTTGAAAACTGGAAAATATGAATGAGATATCATTCTCTTTTCAGGCAGAAGAACTTGGACTGGCCTCATCGGTAGAACTTTGTGTTAAAGCCCTACAACTTCCGAAGCAAGACGACTCAGAAACAAGGATCTCTGTCTGCAAAACAGTGTCCTGCCTTCTTCCAGATGACCTTGAAGTGTTACGTGCCTGCCTGCTCACAGAGTTCCTGCTTGGCCCCAACCAGGAGGTCTTTGGTTGCCTTGAAGAACTGTACTTGCGCCCAGACCAGAAGTATGACCAGGAAAATGGGGTTATTCCTAACTCGCTACGCTGCGAGTTGCTCCTGGCACTGAAAGCGTATTGGCCTTTTGACCCTGAATTCTGGGACTGGAAAACTCTTAAGTATCACTGCATCTCCCTTCTCGGGTTGATTCCAGAGTCAGAGGGGGAGGAGGATGAAGGGGTAGACAGACAGGACATTGCAAAGCATGAGCTAAAACATGAGCTGAAACAAGAGCCACAGGGAAAAAAGATGAAGGTTGTAGAATCTGAGCACCAAAATAAGTTGAATGGCAGTGTTGATAGTCATGAGCAATGTGATGAAAAGGACATATCAGAAGCTAATGGTGAATCGGAGACAAAGAAACTTAAGTTCTGCTGTCAGATTTGTCAGAGGTCAGTCACTGAAACACAAATCCTTCACCACTCCAAAAGACATGGGCAGGATAACATTCACCCCTGCCCTGTTTGCTTGGAAAAGTTTAAGAGCAGAAAGGAACTGGTTCCTCACATGAAACAACACATTCAGAATCCGGCAGACTTTAATACAAAGTGTGAAAAGAAAGATGACTTGCAGAAGCAGATGGAGGAGGATGATGACATTGAGCCAGGCGAGATCACTATTGACCCTTCCTTAATGCTGTATTATGAATCTACACATGATCCAGATGTATTACACCACATTGTACAGCAAGCCAAATCTGTGAATTCAAAACGGGTGGATGATGACGAGCATGTCACATTCAATTACATTGGCATTCACTTCAATCTGCAGAACCGGGATGAGTATCCATGTCCGGGAACTCGCTGTACAAAGACCTTCAAACATTCCAAGTACTTGTATGTCCACTTGAAGTCAGAGCACAAAGGTGATGAGAATGTGAAACATTTTCATGAGATGAGAGACAAGCGAGAGAAGTGTGTTTTTTGTAGACGCCATTTTGTATCGGCCTACCATCACCGTAAGCATCGAAGAGTGCATTATGGTGATCGGCCTTACATGTGCGTAGTTATAGGTTGTGGTGCTCAGTTTAGTTCTTCCAATGAACTTGTCACACATAAACAGACCCATGGTTATCAGCTGAACTACCAGTGTGAACTTAAAGGCTGCTATGTTACTTACTCTGATTTGGGACAGATTTATCACCATGAAGCACAGCATTTCCGAGACGCAGCATTTACCTGCACTAGCCCTGAATGTAAGAAATTTTACTTCTCCAAAAAGGATTTCATCCAGCACTTATCTACACACAACATTACGTTCTCGGAAAAAGATTTTGAGGCCCAGAGAAAGGCTAAAAGGAAACTTCTTAAGACTGTTGCTGAGGAAACAGCCTGCTCTAAGAAGTCGGGTGATCCGAAGACTATACCAGACGAGATGGTCAACGGTGATGGCCAAATTTCCTCCTCAGTGAGTTGTGCCTCCTCCTTGCACACATCAAGCTGCAAGGACCCCAAGGGAATGATGACTGCTGTCGCTGTTTGTTTTGATGGAAGTAAGTTCACCTGTGGTTTTGAAAAGTGTGGCATGACTTTCTCCAGGGCTAGAGATGTTCAGAGGCATCTGAAATGTGCCCACCCAGAACACTTAAAGTTGGAGAACAAAGAGCATAGACATGACAAAGAACAGGGCTCAAAGTCCAAAGGGCTAAAGATGATAGCTGAACCAAATGAGGAGGAAAGAGGAAACAATGAAGTCTCAACTTCAGTTACACCCAAGGGGACTGTGAAAGAAAGAAAAGCGTCCCCACATCCCAAATACAATGGGACAAACTCTCCAAGCCATAATCAAAATGATGCTCTAAAAGAGATTCTTATTGGGCTCAGCAAATTGGACCTGAATTCCTCTTGCTCTCAGAACGGACCAGGTGAGCCGTCTCAGTCCATCTCAGAAGTGAATGCATCACAAAACTCCCTTCACCAGGCAATCATGGCCAAGTCCCCTGTTGTTTTGCTTCAAAAGAGACCTCTACAACTGCCCGAGGAAAAGGTGAAAGTGAAATCTGATCAACCACCACCAACTGGCGAAGTAAGCCCTGTTGAGCTATTGGCTGCTGCTAAGCCGTATACCTGTGAGATGAAAGGTTGCGACTTTAGGACTGCACAGAGTTACAGCCTGTTGCGCCACTATAACAACAAACATGGCCGCACCATTGAACAGGCCAAAAAGCTGACTTCTTTGAAAACTACATCTTTCAAGCCTTATGTGTGCCAGCTGTGTTCCAAGAGTCATAGAGAGAAGAGTGTTTTGAAGGCCCATTATATTCAGATACATAAACTCAGTGAGCCTTTCATGGAAAAAATAAACAGTGCATCTGTACAGCGTGAGGGGAGTAACAGAGCCACAGAGACTGCAAACTCAAGATCTCAGCCCTTGACAAATGAATCTACTCAAGTGAGGAAGGAGGAGGTTCCCAGCTGGCGAGAGCGGTATCAGAGAAGACAAGAAAGCCTGATAAGAAGAGAATATGGCAAAAACTTTGACAATCACTCTCCATCTGAAGAAGAAGTAGAAGATGAGGTGGAGAACAGAGAGAAAGACAATGAACAAGAGGAAGAAGGTAAGGATCAAACTTCACAACAAGGCAGGACTACCAGACGTTTGGGAGCCAAAACTAATCTTTGCTATATATTAACAAAATTCAATAAGCCCTTCCATTGTGTAGTGAAAGACTGTGAAGCTGCTTTCTCGACCCAGGGAGGCCTTGTGCGTCACCTACAACTGGTACATCGTTATAATCGCTCTCAGCTCCTGCTGGAAAAAGATTTTGACATGCATCAGAATTCAGAAGTCAGAAAAGAGCCTGCAAAGAAAAGGCCTGCCTCACACTCAGATGAACCACAGCCCCAATATAAATGTCACTTTGCCAACTGTACTGCCTCCTACCACCTTAAGAGCAGCTTAGTGCGTCACACCCGTGATGTTCATTGTCGGCCACCGGAGCCACTGCGGTGCAAGTATGACGGATGTACAAGAACGTTTAGCCATGCCAGTGCACTCAAAAAGCATATTCTATACAGCCACTGTGAATATTATGATTCACTTGTGTTACGTCTACAGAGCACTCACAAAAAGTCAGTCAGTGGATGCCAAAAGAAGCTCATAGTCACATCACCCAGTCCTCAGAAAGAGGAACCTGATTCACCGACCACACAGTCTCCTAGTCACAGTCCTAAGTCCGAAGTGGCTGTCCAGTCAGAGGAAATTGGAGAAGAGGATAGTGAGGAAATGGCCAAAGGGTCAAGTAACAGTGACACTGATAAACCATATGACAGTTTTATCTATCGATCTCCTGAGGAGGCTTTACAGATGTGCCAAGACCGTGGTTTGCGTGTAGCTTACCCATGCATGGTTCAGGACTGCGATTCTGTGGTCAAGTACATGAAGAGTTTGCAGCGTCATTACCTTAAAGTTCACGGTATGTGTAGAGAGGATTTTTTTAAGCATGAAGACAAGCTTGTTTTCAATGCTGAGCAGCTTGAGGAATTAATTCAAAGGAAGTCAGCAAGGCCAAGCATTACAGGAGCCTGTGCACCAAATGGGGTTCGTAAAATGGAGTATCAGACAGAATCGGAGAACCCCGGGGGGCAGCCCACCCCCATGAGCCTACACTCCATCAAGGCAGATACATTGGATGAGGACAATAATGATCCAATGGGATTCCCAGAAGAGGAGTTGCCACCTGTAGAGCAAAACAATATCCTTGTCGGTGCTGACGATGTACTGTATGGTGAACCGAGCACTGGTGGGCACACTGAAGAGCCGGCTACAACACTTTCACAACAAACAATTGTCAGCAGTCACAACCAGGAGGAGAGCCCAAGAATGCAAAACATCAGTCCTCCTCTTATTCCAGTCACTGTTGATCTCTCGCCACCTTCCTCGTTACGTTTTACTAGTGAGGAGTGCTTCCAAGACACATCATGCAGCAAAGATGGTAGTAAGATGATGAATGGGTCGGCATTTGTCCCCAATCCTCCTATTCGCCAGCCGCTGAAACGAAAAAATGAACTGTCGGATCAGCCTTCAAATGTGATGGATGCCCAGCCTCAATGCCCTCCTCCGCGCTCTTTTGACATTGCTACGTATAAACCCATGGGCTTTGAGTCTTCATTCTTGAAGTTCATACAAGAGACTAGTCCCAAGGAGGAAGATGTGACGCCACTCAAGCGACGAGACTCTTTCAGACGCAGTTGTTCTGTCAAGGAGAACAATCAGTTGGGAATCTCTCACACCCGCAGCAGACGCCCTCATTCCCCAATGCTGAAGCCCCTTACCATGACTGGGGACTTCACGTCAGTCCAAAACTTGAAGTCCATCTTGGACAAAGCCCTGGCTGGGTGTGGGGACCTGGCCATTAAGCAGCTTCAGTACCTCAGACCTGTGGTGGTCTTGGAGAGACCCGTGTGCACCACCACCCTGCCTGACCTCTTCCCATCAGACACTAACAATAGCAAACTGCTTCTTGGAAGTTAATTATTGAACACCTTTTTAACATTGTGAGACAAATAAGTTTTTCCTTTAACTTCACAAACTCTATACCAGTATTTTTTTCCTCCAAAAATGTTAGTATTATGCTGATATTTTTTAAGTTGCCAAACTCAAGCATTAAAGGAGTTAGCTTGAAGAAATCTTTATCAGCACACAAGATAAAGCCTCACAGGGCCACCGACAGGGGAGAGCACCAGGTCAGTTGTCCTGGGCCCTGAGTAAAGGGACGGCCCAAAAGGGCCTTATAACCTTTAAATAATCTGCCAGCGGGGCTTTCAAGATCATCTTGTCCTGGGCACGAGCAAGACATACTGCAGCCCTGCAGGTTCATTATTATTTTTTAGACTTCCTTGGTATGATTTTTAAAGATCTGGTATTAGACTACTCAGATAACTCTTCCTCTGTTAACTCATGAATTTAATGTATATAGTTCATCCTGATAAACATTGTACAAATTTTCAGATGATTAGGAAAAAAAAAAACTGATGGTCAGTAGCCTATTGCAATGCCTTTCACTTGTGTGAAAAACCTCACTGCAAAGTACCTGAGGATTATGTTTGGTTATTCTTCACCTTAATTTGTATCAAACAGTGTTTGGATGCAGTGGACAGATGTTGGCAGACATGTATGTAACACTTTCTAATAAAAAATAAAGCTTAAAATTAGATTCCTTTCAAAGTCTCAGTGTTTTATCTTATGCATTGAGGTGGTTAATATTTGAGTAATGTTTGATGTCTTTGCATTACATTAGTTTCAGTCCCTAGAAGTTACAGAAGTGAGTTTTATGGTCATTCTCTATAGTTGGTCTGTAGCTACTAGAATTTATCTTGTCCCGGTGTTCGGTCCCAGATCATCTGCTGACTGTCTCATGATTGAAATGAGCGCAGCACTTTCACAGTGCCAATCCAAAGATGCTGGAGGTGCAGTACACTGTTTTTACAACTCCTCGGTAGGCAGAAAAAAGCAGACAAATTATTTGTTTCCCCTTACTTTTAAATCACACACACAGGAACAATTCTGTGCATTACTACTTATTTCCCCCCAAATGAACATGGATCCCTGCAGGGGACTCTAGTGAGCTTTTTTGAAGTGGTTATAGGGCAGCATAATTTATAACCAACATTATCTTCTCAAAGCATTACACCTTTTACCTGTGAGGATTTTCACCACACCTGCTTCTGGGCTTGCCTTTGGTGGATGCTTTCATCCACTCTTGCAGTGTAAGTGCAAAGAGTTTACCTCAGATGGCCTTTGAGGTTAGAGGACCTCTTGCAGATTGTGGTAATGCTCTACGACAGGAGAACACGTGGCTCAAATTACTATAATGATTAATAATCTTAAGGTTAAATCATACTAACATAATCAAATAATTAAAAGTGTAGGGGTGTTTACATCCTGCGTATTTATTAAATATTTCATAAGTAAAGTCATGATTAAGTTAAAGTTGACTGGATGTGACGATAATTTCCTCTATTTACCTTAAATTAGTTGTAAGGCAACAGCTACATAAAGCACAGGCAAACCACTGACTTCAGTCTAAAGGTGTATCGCACACCAAGACTCCGGGCTCGTATAAGTGGCTAGAAAACACAAACTTAAAGTAAAACTTCTGTTCATTGCAGAAATCACACAGTTTCTTTTCTTGCCGATAACTCCTATCCGGGAAAAAAGTCATCTGCGGAACCAACGTAGTTTCAGTCGTTTCATCAACGACACAGTTGGTTGCTGCACATCAACGGACAAGCTCGCCTCTCGCATGAATGGAGTGATATTATAAAAGCCTCGTCTCTGTAATGGAAACTGAAAGCAAGCGTTTCCACACAGCTTTGTGTAGCTAGTATCTGTCGAGTTGAAGCAATATTTCATTCGGTTTATGATCTTCCCCCTTTGTGCGCCTAGCAGGACCTCTGTGGCTGTCAGTAATCAACCAAAGCTAGCTAACGTTAGCTTGCCAAGCTAGTCAAACCATCTTGAGCAACACTGACAGCGAGCAGAGGAAAGATGGTTGAAACAGTGTTTGACCTCCCGGTTGAAAAGCAGATATTTTATGCTGTGCTGGGCTTTTCGTGGACAGTGTACCTCTGGGAGGCGTACCTTGCTTACAGACAGGTAAGTGGCAAACTCACACTCAACTTACTGCTTTCACAAATTAGCCACAAAAGAAATCAGCTCCTGGCCTTTGACAGTAACCTAAAACTTTGTGAGTGCAAGCCCAAGTTCCTCTTATTTATTCCTCTAGTTATGTTACCTAGCTCTTTTTTTTTTTTTTTTTTTAAAAACAATGTTACAGTTAGACAGAATTCATCAAATCAAGAATATGAAGTTTTTGTGAATGCAGATGTGTTGTTGTGCTTATCTCCCTCAACGATGCAGAGAAGGATATACAGGTCAACTACACATGTGCCGCAGGAGCTCGGGAAGATCATGGATACTGAGACGTTTGAGAAGTCACGTCTTTATCAGTTGGATAAGAGCAACTTCAGCTTTTGGTCTGGACTCTACTCTGAGACGGAGGGGACGGTAAGACGTTACGTTGCCAAAATAGATGTCGTGAAAGTTCTTCTCATAACCCGAGTCCCTGTCATCTGCCATGTTGATTGGACCAGTAATGTAAAAACATGTTTTATCTTATGATGTTGAGGTGTCAGCACATCAAACATTCTGTGTATGAAGCTCTGTGTGAGTTGTCTCCTGCGTGGGATGGCCAACCATTTGTCTGGATGTTAGAGGCTGTGCTTGAAACTTTTGTCCTCCTTGCAGCTGATCCTGCTCCTGGGTGGAATCCCCTTCCTGTGGGGCGTGGCCGGCTCAGTGACTGCTCGCCTTGGATTTGGCCCAGAGTATGAGATATCCCAGTCCCTTGTGTTTCTCACCCTTGCCACGCTGTTCAGTGCCTTAACCGGCCTTCCCTGGAGCATTTACAACACATTTGTCATTGAGGAGAAGCATGGCTTTAACCAGCAGGTGCGCAGTCTGACACCTTTCATGTGAAGACCCTAGGAGACTGCTGGTCTCACACACACACACACACACACCTATCCCCTCTCTCTTTCTCTCCATCCCTCTTCATTTGCATTTTTTCTCTCCTTTGTCTCCCACTTAGACATTGGGATTCTTCTTTAAGGATGCTGTGAAGAAATTTTTAGTGACTCAGTGTATCCTGCTGCCTGTGACCTCACTGCTCCTCTACATCATCAAGATCGGCGGCGACTACTTCTTCATCTATGCCTGGCTCTTCACCCTGTGTGTTTCACTGGTTAGTGCTATGTTCTCCTCGCCGGCTTTCATATAGATAATGAGAGAACATTTTATACATTTTATAAGGAGTGCATCCTTCTCTGATGTCATTCCTACTATGTATTATATAATCCCTGATAATGGAATACCCTGAAAGTTGCAGGTTATTCTGTATTTATGCTGTAGATGGTAATTACCACTTCCTAATACATTTTCCTTCCCCTGTTCTCATGTTTTCTCAGGTGCTTGTTACCATCTATGCTGACTACATTGCCCCCCTGTTTGATAAATTCACTCCACTGCCAGAGGGAGAGCTGAAGACGGAAATTGAGTCCATGGCCAAGTCTATTAGTTTTCCTCTCACTAAGGTTTATGTAGTAGAAGGTAAAGCACTAAGTTAATGCTAGCTAATGAAACCAAATGCCCATGCAGTCTTTATAGTTCCATGCCTTATTATTGTTAGCCATATGATTTGTTCAGTATAGTGCATGTCTTCAGGGCATGTTGGATATGTCTACTGGCTGGTTGAATACTTAATGTAACATATTGTAGGAGGCAGATCTTTGTTGCGAATGTCTTAAAAGCTGTATTTTTTCCTCCAGGCTCCAAGCGGTCATCGCACAGCAATGCCTACTTCTATGGGTTCTTCAAGAACAAGCGCATTGTGTTGTTTGACACGCTGCTGGAGGACTACTCTCCCCTCAATAAGACTGCCGAGCCACAGCCTGAGCACGCAGAGACTGACGACACGCCCAGCGAGACCAAACCCAAGCCCAAGGTTACCATGGGAACCAGTTACCCATTAGTCAACAGAGTTCTCATTGCAGTGGTGCACAAACCATTAACCAGTGTTCAGACAAAACGCGTTAAGGTTTTTGATTTGAGAACAATAAAACTTGGTCGCAGAAGTTTTAGGAAATTAGTGTGTTAGCGCTGGAAAGGAGTATATTTATTTTCATTAAATCAGCTAATCACTGTAGCTTGTAATAGCAACAAACCTGTATTTTCAGTTTATATTTTAAGCATTTAGGAGATGCCCAACTTGTAATTTGTCCTCTTTCTTTGTCCAGAACAAGAGGCAAGGCTGCAACAACCCAGAGATCCTTGCAGTTCTGGGTCATGAGCTCGGCCACTGGAAGCTCGGCCACACGGTCAAGAACATCGTCATCAGTCAGGTGGATTTAATCAAACATCTCACTGTAGACACGGTTTTCTGTCCACTGTCTTGTCCGTGTGTTTTCTTTAAGAATTTCACCAAAACAGCAACAAATTGACACCATTACATACGATCAGGTGCAGACACAAAGCATTGCAGTTAAAAGCAGTCATATTGAAGTATGTGTGATCAAATGCGCACACACTGCATACAAATGTGAGTTAACAATAATTATGCTAACGAGATCTGGCCCCTCCCTGTTATTTCTGCAGATGAATTCCTTCCTGTGTTTCTTCCTGTTTGCTGTTCTGATTGGTCGGAAGGAGCTGTTCCAAGCTTTTGGCTTCCATGATAGCCAGCCCACATTAATAGGCTTGATGATTATCTTCCAGTTCATCTTCTCTCCTTACAATGAGGTAACTATGGGATTGCATAGATAAACATAGTACCCATGTTTAGGGGTTGATGTTTATCATTTCACTGTTTTATCTTCAAATATACTCTTTCAATGCATACTAAATATTGTCCAGTGAGCACTTCACTGTCACATTACTTCATATTGCTGATATTTTTACTTATAGGATCCCTACCAGTTTAAAACTCCTGCAGATGTTCCATTCTCAGACATCCATGTAAAGTCAAATTCATGAAGCAGCATCCCTGTTGTTCATGAAAAGTTCCCTTTAGAAACTTGTAATTTTCATACTTTCTCTTTCCGCAGCTCTTGTCCTTCTGTCTGACAGTCCTGAGTCGCAGGTTTGAGTTCCAGGCAGATGCCTTTGCACGAGGCATGGGCAAAGCCTCCGAGCTGTACTCTGCCCTCATCAAGCTCAACAAGGACAACTTGGGCTTTCCTGTGGCTGACTGGTTGTTCTCCATGTGGCACTACTCCCACCCTCCCCTGCTGGAGCGCCTGCGAGCGCTGGGCAACGTCAAGCAGGACTGACGGGCTTGGAAGGGGGAGCAGCGACCGCTGCCTCCTCCTAAGGGTCTGCGCAGGCCGCTCCTGGCCCTGTGATGCACCCTCGTCTTTTTCTACCTATCTGCTCCCCCCTGTTATACGGTTTTAGTTGTTTGTTCACTTGACCACTTGTTTCCATACAGCTCCCTTTGCTTACAACTTGCTCCAAACAAAACCAAACTAGATCAGCACAAAGCAGTCTCAAAAATCTTACTGGGCCTGAAGTGAAGTTTCTGCTCTTTCTTAAAGCCAGTATGAAAACGCCTGATATGCACTTGCTGAGAGCAATACATCTGGGCAATGTGTGTGCACAGAAACGCTGTAGTCAGAGCACAGGTCACACACTGCAAAGCTTTTATTTCTTTTCTTGTTTTATTTGTTAGAATTATGCTTTTTTATGTCATTCTAAATCAAATTTAACCCTACAAGTTGACATTTATAAAACTTTATATTTTACATGCAGAGCATGCCAGTTCCTTTTGCAAAGTTTTACAACTATCAAGAGCATGATAGTGTGATCATTACAGCATTTTGTTTTTTGACAAACAGTATGCTAGTCAGTCCCAGTATACTGAGGTTTTATTGTTTAAAACCAAACACAGACATGAGAAATGTTCACACCTTTTTGACGTACTCGTGACAGTTTTTTTGCAGACACACAGGCCAGAATATGTCGACTTGTCCCCCAGTGCAGCTGCTGCTTATTGGCAGTGCCTTTTTCAGGCCAGCTCAGCTCAGAATCAATATCATCTAAAACCCAAGTCTGGCAGATGGATCATTGTACATGTTTTATTTTGATGAAAACATTTGAGTGCCTCTGATTCTGTATGACTTTGGCCAGATCGTAGACACTGTTACGAACAGGACGGTGCAAAAAGTCACATTAGATTTTGGATTTTCATTTTTACATGCCATGGGGGTGGGGCGGGTTGGGAGGAGCTTGTTTTCCTTCTTCTAATGCACTTGCTTGCAAACAAGGGTCCAACCGTACTTGTACTTATGTAACTTTGATGGATAGCATAATGGCGTATGAAGTGATTTGTGGAAAATATTGAATGTGGTTTGAAATTTTAAGTTGACCAGCTGTTTAGTTTTTTTTTTTTTTTTTTTCCTTTTGGTTTTGGGCTTGTGGGAGCCCAAAGTTGACAGGCAAGCAGAGTATTTATGGATGACTGGATGGTGGGTCTGCCAAGATCTGCAAAGTCAGTGTTTGGTTTGTTAGAAGAGGGAGTATACCATACTGTTTGTTAGCAGTACTGAATAAAATCTTTCAAAGCATTTCTCTTTGATTATGCTTTGTTGTTTTATGAGTTGAATCACATTAATAATTACTACAATGCCAAGGATCAGGTTTGTACATACATTATATAAGTTACTCACATAAACAGAAATATTTCCACTGCTTAAATGACAATCACCAGAGGTTTTATGGTAGTCAGTTGAAATAATGCGTCATGATGAATTATACCAGCAACACTTCAACAACTCAATTACTTAGGCATTTTTAAATGGTGTTTATATTCACAGTGAGTGTATTTGTGAGTGTAAAAAAATAAATAAAACATGTCTGCAGGTTAGGACTGATTAAAATGACCTATTTACCCCAAAATTCAGACTCTATTTTAATCATTTTACATGACAGGGCAGAGCGCGGCGGCAGCGTGGGGTCAGCAGCTGCGTGCAGAATCACGCCGTCCAGCCTCGGATCGTACCATTTACACAAACAGGGGGACTAGCGTTTCTCCTGATTTTCACAGTTTCTCAAGACTGGGTACTTAGTATCCGTAATGCACATTTAATGGCAATTTTAGAAGTGTCTAATAATGGACTGTGAGTTCATACTAAAGCGTGCTGAGCGTTTATCCCCCCCTGTATCCAGTCCGTAGTGGCGCAGTCCTGTCTGGTGTAATTTTGAGGACAAGGGCAACGTGCGCTCTCAATGTTGTTTTCCCATCCCGGGGTAAATATGGCGAGGTTTCTGAGGCCTAACGTGAGGGGTTTTATCAGCTCACAGTTGAGGATGTCATCCGACCAGGTGAGAGAGGCTCGTGCGAGGCCCCGGCACCTGGACACACGCGCTGCTTCGGCTGCCATGTTAATATTGTTGCGTTAAATCAATAAAAAATGATGTTACCAAGCTGTCTATCTGACAACAGCTGTAACGTCGAGGAGTCAGAATTTGTAATTGAATATTGGTCAGAATTGTATTGCATTTTTGGAGGAGGGGGGGCATGAATTATTATTTTTTTTGTTTTTGAAATGAAGAAATCACC
>OMLB01062489.1:0-14021 GCA_900302555.1 Myripristis jacobus | reverse complement strand
CTGAAAGTCTTAATATTAGTTGCTTAGAGTAAACTGACATAATAAATTGCATTGCTCCCATGGGACCCTGAGGATCTACCTAAGCATGGCCTCTTAGAACGAATGAGTATCAGTCACAAATATCAGTGAGCTGATGCTGTAGAAAATAAGGTTGACCCCTCAGCTTTAGGCAGGCTGTTTCTGCAGGTATGTATATATATATATTGTAGAGGCTCTGGTGGTTTGCATATGGTATGGTATGGTTTCCACATAACGACAACAACAACTGCTGTCACTCCCATGGAGACCGGCCAGCAGAGACGTGTCTTACATCTTTCAGCGTAGGTCCCTCCCAAGAGATTCAGCTCAACAGCAAGCCAAACTTTTGGATCCACAAGCAAAACTTCTGTATTCGCAAAACAAAACTTGTTGGATTTGCAAAAAGAGAAAAAAAAGAGTGTTTGAGTGAGATTTTAATCACAAATTTATTTTACATTCAATAAACCTTTTATTATTATTATTATTATTATTATTATTATTGCTGTGTTGATAGTTTTACTCTCAAATCAATTTTTTGGTTCCAACACTATTCTGCTCCTACATGGAACATTACAAATGGTGATGCAAGCCCAATTTCTGATTTTCATTGGATGGTTCCCCTGTGGAACTAAAAAAAAAAAACTAGAACCCTTTTTCTACTGCAGGAGCTATCCCGGGAATCCAGGAACTCTTTTGAGGAACCAGGAACCCTTATCCTTAGTCCCACCACAGGAACCGGTCCGTCTTTTTGGGCTCCTGTCTTCCTGGCCCCCCAAACCGTCCCTGCCACTGAGGAAGTACTCTCAGAGTTACTCGGGGCTGTTGCTGAACATCCTTGGTTGTTTTCACTGGTGACAAACAGCACCAAATTATCATCCCTGCTGTTTTTAAAAACAGGAGCAAGCGACTGCAAGCACATTTTTGAAAGATCTTTCTATCAAGAGATCATTTGGCGAGCAGTCGATAGAGAAACATAATGTTCGTCTCTGTTTACAACAGCACGCCATGTCGCATGTCTCCATTACTCCATCTCATAACAGCGGTTTCCTCTTTTCCTCTCTTGCTTTTCGAGCGTTCTCAATCTCATTTTCAACCTGCGAGCATCTCTTCTCCACTAGTTAATGCAACATCACAGTAATCAGTGATTATGAAGATAACAGCGGCCTCGACATCTGCCAAGTTTACTGTGTTGCTGTTGTCATTGGCTCACACGATGACTGGACACTTTCTTCCATATTGCGTTAAGTTGGCTCCTCTCGGGATGCAGTGGAAACACAAACACACAAGATCTTATCGAGTTCTTGCTTTGGCCCTTCTCTTCTTCCAAGAGCAACACCCAGGAACTTTGCCCTGGAACTTTTTGGCAGAAACGGGCCATAGTTTGCATCGAACTGAAGTTGCATTTCAGTTGCACCATGTAAAACCAGCCATAAGGGGGTACCACTGCACTTACTCCTTATGTTTGTCCAGTGGTACTGGTAGCTTGGGCCTAATCAGAAATAAGGGGCTACAGAACATGGACAAATGGATAGATCAATCAATTGTGGTTGATGCCTGTCTTCATTTTAGTATTAATACTCTCTGTTTTGTTATATCATCCCATCTTTCCCATGACAAATTTGCTGATGCATAGCACAGATAGTGTAATTAACACTTTGTTCTTGAATACAACTGTACATACTCAAATTTTAGTGTGGTAGCCTCTTTATGCAAGTTGATTTGAATATCTGTTGAGATGCTGACACACATTAAATATAATGCAAACCAGCGCTGACCTCTTTTTGATGTTGATAATCTATATTTTGAGGTCGCCTCCTCTCTTTCCCTTTTTTATACCTCCTTCCCGTTAATCTTATTTTAGCATGGTAGACCGTGTGTGGGGAAAACATTTTAAAAAATAAAAAAATATTAAAAATATATATATAGCAGGATCCTGTCTGATTATTTCCATGAACATGACAGCTTTAGACCCACCATTTAACTGCCATTGGCTTGGACGAGAGCTGGATTCTCGTATTGTGACAAATGCTGAAGGAAATCCTTCAACAAAAAGCTCTCCATGCACCTGCCTCACCGCTTTCACCGAGCACCCTGCAATGTCTTAATCTGATTAGTTGTGGGTGTGTGTGGGCATTGTATTGATGTCATATGGTATTTCTCATTTCATGTGACTCCAATTAGAAGGCGAAATGGTGGTTATCTTCTTGATTAAGGCATCGGGCTTGTGGGGGATTGCTGGCTACCAAAAGCCTTCAAGGCAGTCACATAATTTCTATCTCTGTCTCTTTTTTGATTATTTCTGTCTGTCTGTCTCGCATGTTCTGTCTCATACACACACACACACATACACACACACACACATATATATGCAAACAAGGACGCCCTCCCTGTGGGCCGTCCAAGGATCAGGAGGAAGGCTGATCTGATGCCTGTCTACCTGAGTTAATCAGGGAAGCCGTGCAAGCTGATGGAGAAATCACTGTGACGGCTCTAAAAATGATGTTTTTGGATGTTGCTGCCTGCTGTACATCACTCTCTAATCACAGCATCTGAAACAGATTGAAAAGACCATGATTGCCTGAAACGACTCATGCAGGCCCAACCTATTATGGGCTCCAACAATAATAGATGTTCTTCCCCTCCTCCTCCGTCCATTGGCTGGTATTTTTTAACCGTCTGTGAATGGGGGAGCTGATCTGTGTGGGAGCCACGGAGTCTTTCTTGGGCCAAGTGGGGTCTTGTTAATAGATGAGTTTTAATAATGTCTCGCTGCTATTTATGTGTCCCGGAATATATTTGATGAGGCTGCTGTTGTTGAAGTGACACTCGTGAAAGATAATACCTCGGTCCTCTGATGCAGCTGATGTTTACCAGTGTATTCAAAATGCACAGTGCGAGTAATAGAAATGATAAAAAGGCTTCCCTCCATGCCGGTGTGGGCTGATTAGGTGCTCTGTTAGGCTTTTAATTTGATGTTGCAGTAATGCTGTCTCATATACCGCATGTCTCCCAAGCTCTTACCTCTGAGTGATTATTGAACCAAAGATAGCTTGAATATCATATTGGTAAATAAGCACGCTGCAAGGCAGAGTTCAAATATCTGTGTTGAACATTGATGCTTTTCATTCATTTCAAAAATGCAAAATTTACACACATAAAGTTTCAATTATTATCCCAGGCTTCTATTTTCTTCTTCATCAAGAGCAACCGGCCTTTATTTGGGACCTGAGTCTATTTGTTACCTGCCTTTATTGGCATTCTTAATCAAAAGATCCCAGGAAATTAAGGACATATAAACAAAATCTCTCAAGCCCTCTCAAGTGTAGCTTTTCTATGCTCTCCTCTGTATCTGTTTCACTTCATTACACACATAAGACCCTCTGGAGGCACATAACCGTGATGCTGCATGTGGCAGGAAAACCTGCAGAGAAAGGCACTTTTCCTGTCCTTGCTCCTGCTCCTAAGTTTGTCAAAAGCGGTGGTTTAAATAGCTTGACATACCACAACAGTTTTGAGATTTGATCTGAATATTTGTTGTAGCCTAGCTTCAATTGGGAACCGGCGTTTATTTCTGAAAACATGCAGCCACATTCGGCCAATAAAAGACACTCGGCTTCGAATTGGGAGTCGGGTTTTTATTGGAAGTTTACTGGTATGTGGGTCTTTACAAGGAGCCCTTTTTTGTATTTGCAGAGTAACGTATCAACTATTCTTGGGAATTTTTTGTCCAGTCTTTGCATGTGTCATCCTCGAACAAGTGTAGATTCATTAGAAAGCCGAAGGACTGGCTTTGAGAGTGAAATAAAGAGCTGGATTTCAGTCAACTGTGTAACATCTTGGGGCAAAATGCAGACAATGAGGACTTGGTGCTGAGAACTTGTCATAAATCCATAACTCAGCCTTACTCACAGGGGAAAACTGATATACAATGGCATGTCAGAGTTTTTGTTTGTTTATAAGTACAGTTTAATAAGGTTTTTCACGCTATTGAATGTGCTATTCTGCTTCTCAATTACATACACACTGTAAGAGATAGTCCTGGCGATGCTGCACCCACCTACACATACATTTGCTTGTGACGATATTCCACTTACAAATAACATAACACCTCTGAGAAACTGACCTCCTATGATACACTTGTATACAAATATATGCACTGACACATGCATGTGTCCGTGCATGTGTTCTGCCCACTACCACAACCCACACACATGCATTTTTTAGCCCACACAACACTGTTGATGGCAGGTCATAAGTACCTTAAAAAAAAAAAAAAAAAAAAAAAAACCTTTTCAAGTGATATACAGCATGTACTGTGGGAACTAGGTATGCACAGCTTTGTGCATTTTCATGGACATGTGATGGAGTAGTTCATGTCTGTACCTTTGTTTATATTCAACGACCTATCAGAGTAATTGCAATGATTTAGAAGGACATTTCGATTCATTCAATCATGCTCAAGTCATTACAGCCATTTATGGACAAGAGCAGCTGTAAAATTCAAAGGCACGGCATTTGTAATAGACTGCTGTTGGGCTGGCAGGGTCACAAATTGGATTCAGAAATTGAGATCCAGGAACAGAAAAACTAATCACAGAAACCCTTATCAACAACCCTGTAATGAAACACCTCTGACGTGAGCACACAATACACGCATGCAGGTGTACACACAAGCTCACAACGCCAACTCAAGGCTTGACACGTTGTCTAGAAAGACCTTGATATGACTGGAAGGTCACTGTTTCATTTCCAGTGACAGCTAACACACCGAAATCTCCTTGAGCAAGACATTTAAACTATATACAGGTAGCTCCTGCTTCAGGGGAAATGCAAAGGGATGATGAGCCGCCAGTGAAACGTTCACAGTCAACACAAGACCCTCCTGGAGACAAATCCCTGATCACACAACAGTGCCACAAACAGAGTTTCTCTCTTTTTCAAATAGATGCAGAAATGTAATGTAATGTGTCAAACTGCAGTCAACCAGTCCCAGTCGAGAGTTACTATGACAACTGATCAACAGCATATGATAAACTCAATAATGGAGGCATGAGATTACAGTGACCTGCTTTGTGTTAGTTATGTTGAACTGGACATGTGCTGATGCTGAACAACAGTAGAGTTGAAATGATGCTGTATTAAGTATAGCTGCTCCCAGTTGTGAGATAATTCACTCCATTTATCCCATAAAAGGCATCTGACACACGACTCATCCTCTTTCGCTGTTTGATAACATTAGCACAACCATTATTGTGTTCACAAATTGAAAGTGTGGTGTGATGGTGGTGGTGCTACAGGGAAGGTCATCAGGTCACCAAAATAACTAGGGTCCTTCATTTACAGGTCATGAATGTGCACAGCGAATTGGAAAATATTCAAAGTGATCACGTTCACAGCCAGGATCTATGGTGGTGGTTGGGCGAACTGATTGATGATATCCCCGACCCATCATTTCAGTGTTATAAAGCTACTATGTTGAACAAAATTCAGTGGGTCTTTATTGTAATGATCAGATTTATCAATGTAGGCCTCAGTCCCCCCGCAACCATGATTAAAAATAAGTCAGTATGGTAACTGGATGCATGGCTGGTTGGATGGAGATTTATCAATGTCAACAGACTGGCTATTAGTGCTATGTGGCCTCATGTAGATAGAAATTAAATTTAACTACAAAAAATGCCTTACATAGGGACTGAATTGCTATCAAGCCCTAATAGCTCACATGCCTATACATATGTAAGTGCTGTGGGTTAGAACAGAAAGACTGAGTAAAGTCAGACATGTGAGAATGAAAGAATCTGACTATTGAAATGGTCTCAAGCTGTTTTTACATGATATTATCTGTGAAAAGCTGCAAAAAAGTTTCTGTATGACTCTGCAGTTGCTGGATAGGAGTGGCTGTAGCGTGCCAGAGAATACAGCTTGTGAAGGTTGCTGCTCTGAGCGCCTCAAGCATTATCATCCTGGTGTATGAGGAAACCACGAGGGAACAGTGTCGGCTCCACAGGGCGCATCTGCTCCTGTAAACCGGCTTCACACTGGCCGTTTTACCACCATGCAGAGTAATCATCAGAGTGAATGACTCCCGCAACATGGCTGCTCAGTCTGTCCCACCAGAGCTGCCGTCCTGTTAAACAGCAGGCAACAGGCAGTGCGGTTTGTTTTAGCTCTCTGCGAACATAAACTCAAGGGTGAAAGGCAACTCATCAGACCGTGTTGTTTTCTCTGCTGCTCAAGGGCTGCATGTCTTCTGCTGATTGCAACAGGTGTCATGTGTGGGAATTATTCTTGGATATGTGCCGTTATTAAAATACATTGCTCCCTTCATGGAGCTCAGGGTGTTCAGTTTTTATTCAGACTGTCATAGAGAAGTTTTTTTTTTTGAGTAACTATCTTCTAACAATCTGGCCTCTCTGGAACTCTTTCGCCTCGAGTTGCCTTGAAAACTCAAACATAATTGATTGATAATTGGTGATTATCAGGCCTCGTTTTAAGGTGACACACACTGCTAATTGACAGCTTAATATGACACCCTCATTGGCTGTCTTTTTTAATTTGTTCGGTAATTGTTGACTAATTGGTAATCACGTTGTTTTATCCTCCAAGTGTACAGCACATATTGGATGAGCTGCATATCACAACTGTTGGGTGAACACTGTGTAACTCCCAAATTTCAACTTTTCAGACTTATAATAACAATAACAACAACAACAACAACAACAACAACAACAATAATAATAATAACTATTATTATTATAATAATAGCTTTGTTTTTGGCGTGATCACCATGCATTTTTCAGTTGATCTAATAGGTTCTGGGAGCTTTTCACTAACCCAGGGCCGTGTAATCATCGAATTTAAGTTGAAAGTATAAAAGTCCAAAATTGGAGTTGTGAGGCTCTCACATGAAAACAGCAAGTTGTCTTTGAGGTGTTTTTCCTTCTCCCTGAAGCTCTGACCTTATTTAGTCATTAGGGTGCAAACTTCAAGGAAAAAGTGTAGATCATAACAGGCTGTGTACATTAAACAGGATGCATCAGAAAGGAATGCAAAACAGTCTAAATAAGAATAAATAACAACATTGTTACCTTATGGAAACTGTGTCACTTTCAGATGGAAAAACACCAAACACATATTTCTGCTGCCGCTAATTTCTGCTGAGGGTCATTCATAATCACCCATCTACCCATTTGCCAATATGAAATCATATGAAATCATTATGACTGAATAAAAAGGTCAACCTCCTTGTTGCTCCCGCACATTGACTGACTGTCTCTTACAGCAGGGGCTCGCTGTTGATCAGATCCTCCCAGAGGGTCGCAGGATAATTCTTGGGAATGGTGAGGGGAAGGGGAAAAACATATTTCTGCTTCACAAATTTGTTTTTAAGTCTCGTCTGATTCCTCTCTTATTTTTGCTCTCCTTGTGAGACACAGACGAGTTCCTCGGCACATGCAGCTCCTACCCGGGAATGTGAAAGCCAGTCTGTATTTCTGGATGAAATAGATGTAACTCTTAGAGGTCAAGAACAGTGATGGTTTTTCTGGAGCGAGAATGCAGAGGAGGAAGGGAGTTCTGTCGGCCAATTTATCAGCTTAGCAAAAGCACAACTAACGGCCATATTGATCATGCAGAGATTTTATTGCAGAAAAGGAGCCAACACTTTTAAACAAGACAAAGGAAGTGGCTTAAAATGTCAGTCGGCATTCTTCCCTCATCATTTGGCATCATTGATTTCTTTGTCCTTACGATTTGCTCTGCAGCTCCATCGATTATTCAGCCTGACTGTGCACAACAGGGTAAAGAGCAGTAACTGTGCAGGATTATCAGAGCCGAGGGACAGTGGCTATGTGAGATATTGCTCTCTGGGGTCCAATAACCACTTAATTTGTACTGAGTCCTGGTCACACATTTACTGGGTACTGTATAAGGGCAAACATGATGGCAATATTTGTATTATTTTAAGCACTGACATTTTCAGACACTCAAATAGAGTCACTGTTAGGCTGTAAAACAATACCTTAAATGGATGATCTTTACATGAAAAGCCATTTGCCCCGGAGTGATGTGAAACAAATGCATTTCACATGGAGCTAATGCTCATGCCAGCAGCATTTCTAAGGCTCTCCTTCTGGCTTTTCAGCCTGTATCAGCATGACCTGGGCTTTTACTGGCATTTGAAGCATTGCTTGGGTAGATTCAGTACCAACAGCACAGCAGAACTGTTAGCGGCACAGCAAATATGAAACAATGCCTTCAATGACCCCCAATCCAAAAGGAAAAACAAGAAAATCTCCAATCTCATTTCTGATAAATTTGAATTCCTGGATGCAGACAACCGGAGAAATACCAGAAAACAACAGGGGAAAATACTGTATATATTTTTTAACATGTATGGTAGGTTATAGACGTTCTTGTGAGGTCTGTGGGGGAAAAAAATGCACATATATTAATTTTCGCCCACTCCCCAACTACTCAGCATGCACACACACACAAATCTGTCCACACAGGGAGCTCTGCACAGGGAACGTGCTGGATTTTATACAGTCCATTCATGTGCTTGTATGTGCCAGTTGTTTTTACGCACAGTTCATGTTTATTGCAGTCACGATCAGCTACATAAAATGCTAAAGCACAGCGCTGATGGCGCTCATAGCTTTCTGTTCAGCCATCTGTTCTCTGCCCAGCCGTGAAGAGCAGCTCAAATCGATGCTGATTGGTTTTAATCTCCCCTACCTGCTTTGGGAGCTTCAGCTGTTTTTGTATCAAAATCAATCTCCCCTCCTCCCGTCAAGAATTGTTTTAAAAGATGATATACAAGGAAGTTCGGTCCATCAAAACCCCACTACCATTCAAAGTTCTGCATATTCATAACCTAAAATCCCATGAATGTGTTGGACCCTGACAGCAGAGTTTTTCTATATTAGTCAAACTCTTGCATGTAATACCTTATACATATACTGTACAATCTGTACAATCTAATGTAGCTCAATGCAACAGCTCTGCCATAAATTCTACCTTTTAAGAAAGTTTATAATACTCAGTTTTTGTTGACATTGTGCAGAATGTGTACATTTTATTCTATGTTTATTACTGAGGTTGTAGTTTGCAGAGGTCTTGTTCTGGACTACATTATACTGAGAGGTGTTTCTAATTTATTGTCCTCCCTATTTATGTAAAATGAGGGGGACAGAATATTAGAAACACCTCTCAATAAAATGCAGTCCACTACAACAGCCCCACTAAATATGAGCTCAATGCCAAACATAGAATTGAATGAACACCTCATTATAGGCATCATAAAAGGAAACTTTATGGCAGAGCATTTGTATTGGATTGTATTGGATTGTGCAGGTGGACCTAATAAAGTGGCCACTGAGTCTATATTCAACAGACATTAGGCCCAGAATGACATTTGTTTTGGCACGTGAAACAGCAACCTAAAAATATTAACATCGACTGCTAGAAAAAAACACTGCAAACCAAACACTTCAGCAGCATTAGCATTAAAGCTGCATTCAGTAAAACTAAAATGTAGACCACGTAGAATCAGCCATAACATATTAAGTCAAATACAAACCTAATTTGCTGGTTGGGTGTATTTGTTAAATTTAAACCTTGTAGGGCTCATTACTAAATTAGGTCTACACTGGATGTAATCACACTGTGGCCATTTCCAGCTTTAGTGAATATTGCTTTTGAGGTAACATAGGATTATCTCACCCCTTGCATCGGCCCCTGTATATTGATTTTTTGACCTTTTCCAACAAACACCAATTGCATGTATTAACTAACTACATTAGGCTTATATTATTATATTATTATATGCCCTTAAAGTAAAGAAAGTGAGAGAGGAGCTTTTGTGTAGGAAAGTTTAATTGTGCGTAGTTTGAGTAGACATAGTGTCTACTCAAACACACAGTTAAACTTTTGTTCACTAGTTATGGCTTTTGGGGCTATATTGGATGACATACACAAAGGAAGAGAGAGAGAGAGAGACAGAGAGAGAGAGAGAGAGAGAGAAACAGAGAGAGAGAGAGAGAGAGAGAGAGAGAGATGTCTTTGCACACAATGAGCACATCTATTGAGATATTCTTTGGAGAGCCTGTACAACAAAAAGGTCATGGGCTCGATTGCTCGATTGCAGCCAATATGGCCAAGGATGGCGATGTATCCTTGTTCTTGAAGTGAGGCATTGAGCCCTGACACACACACACACACACACACACACACACACACACACACACGTGAGACCTGCAGATACTTGTTTGTTAAGAGGAACAAGATATCAAAGGAGCACTTCTTGAAATTTGAAATTGATCATGATAAGCAGTAATGAAACTTATCTAGTAGCACATTCAATATTGATTTACTCTCCTGTAACATGGCATCCAGAGCCATCCCTAATCATATTTAAGCCTCGCGTTGACAATCATCGATGGTTGTAAGAGCGAATAAAAAGGGTTTTTCATTGCCAGTTTGTGCTGCGGCGCAGTCACAAGGGACCCGCTGCTTTCTCCATGTTCGAGCCAGCTCCACTAATCAATTCTCCAATGAGCACTGGGCTTGTCTTGGAACAGCCTTCAAGATCTACTACTTTCCCCTGCATTTTCTCTCTCTCTCTCTCTCTCTCTCTCTCTCTCTCTCTCTCTCATCCCTTTCTCCTCTTACTCACCATTATTCTTACATTTTGGTCTTTACTTTTCTTTTTTTCTCTGATAATGCCATTTTAGAAATACACCATCAGAAAAAAATAGGATTTATACCTTGGATCTTTGTCACGTCAGCGCCTTGCCATTGTCTTATGTTATAGTTATAGTTATAGATATAGATAGATACACTCTGTCGGCCAGCTTGCTAATTTGGACAGTAACTACATCTTAACCCTGAGCGAAAAAGAGATAATTGTGAAAACTAGACAAGTCAAGTGTTGTCATGAGGGACAAATGACCCCACAGAATGGCCTGAGGTTGTGTTCCCACACACTCTCTGCTCTTTACTGAATCATGAGGTCAGTGTCCTTTCATACCTCAGTAAGCGAGGTGACAGCTTGTTTTTAGGCAGCTGAGTAATACCACAGATATTGATGATTTTACCAACTGTAAGCCTTTGGTGATCACTATGGTAGCTAACCATGTCATGTAACACTTGTAAATCAGTGGCACTCAATAGGTTTACAGGCACACTCATTTTCCACTGTTATACCGAATATGCCAATATTCCTAATTTGATACGGGTCATGAAAAATGCCTATTTCATTTGGATATCCTGAATTAGCATTTTCACATTAAGACGTGGGATATGCCGGTATTATTGGGGTTTCAGGAGCATTTTTTGGTCATATATTCAGTTCATTCAATATGCGTCTGTATTGGCGTTTTTAAACACAGTTTGTGACACACGTCCTCTTGGCGTCTTTCGGTCAGCTTCCTGTGTTGTAAAGAAATCAACAAGACAACAGTTTGCAAGGCTGGATTAGAGACGCATTCACAAAAGAGCAGCCCACAAACACACCCACTTTTAAAAATGATGGAAGACATGGATATCAACGGGATTTTGGATATGCACAAATATCCCAACACCGACCTTTTCAATGAGGTGGTTGGATGAATGAAAGAGGCTGTGTTCACACAGCCGATCAAGTGGGAGTATGGATGACTGCATCTACATGGAAATGTTAGTGGAATATTCATCTTCATTAGCCACAGAAACGGTTTAGTAAGAATATTGTCTTTTTTGGAATAAAGGCAAAAAACAGAATATTGTGATTCAGCTCCACATGGTGTTACTCACAGACAGCGTTAGGCAATCTAGAGCTAGTTTGATGTCAGCAGAAGAAGACGCATCAAGTGTCTTTGAAATGCAATTTGGTGTGTTTTACATGCAGTAAAGGTATGTTACATACAGTAGACTGTATAATCTTTCTCTCAGCCCCTGGTCATTTCCAATACACCCTGCAGCCTTGCTACAAGAAAAGTAGCATAGAAAATGTTGATTCCTGGCACTGACAGGAGGATGTACAGTACTCGCTGTACTCCAGCTGTGGGTGGTATTGCATCTACAGTGCACACCATCACAGCTGAAACGCTCTGCAGAAAGGCACTGAACCCCGGATGGCCCCTGGGGCGTTGCACTGAAGGCCATACTGAGCCCTTTGAACAAATGTGTGTGTGTTGGACGCGGTGTGTTTCGAACAGAGATACGTTGGATGAATTCTTATAGGTTTGTCTCTGAACATTAAAGTCCTCAGTGGCTATAACTAAAGTCTCATTTTATATTACACTATGGGCTGTTTTACTGGTAAATCAAAAACAGGTTGGCCAATAACTAATGGGGTATGCATACTGTAAAAGTAAAGATGAAATCCTCACAGCGAAGTTCTGCTTTAAACAAAACATGCAAGCCGACAGTTTCTCTTGGCTGCTTTACTTTTTTGCTGTTTTACCCTTTTCCCCCGTTCGCTGATGAAAATGTCTCGATTGTTCTCCCAGTTGCTTTTAACCTCTTCTCTAAGCCCACCATTCTTCACAGTCTATATATAAAACAGTAGCATTCCTCTAACCTTTTTATTCCTCTCTTCTGTCAAGAGGAGACAGACACACACACACACACACACACACAGATTGAGAGAGAGATTTGAGCGGTACTTGCCAAAGTAATTGGGACAACTCAAGTGAGAATGAGTGAGTGAATGGATGTCTATCTCTGTAAGTGTCTTCTTGTCCAAAGCACTTCAAAGAAACTCACACACAGAGCGGTCTGTATTGATTAATGCATATGGCTGAGCTACTTCCTCTTTTATTCAGGGTGAATTTAACCATCTTGAAAAGAGAAAAAAACAAGGTTCAGGGATAAGGGAAGTCTGGGAACCAAATAGCGGTATTAGAATGATTGAAAGGTTTATTTTATTCCATATTATTGGGGAAGTCAATTACCCACCACATCGTACCTCAAACCTCTTTGAAACTATTTATCTTTTCTCTGGGTCGCAATACAGATGGTGCCTCAAACACGTTTTGTGAAAATAAAGCTGTCAAAAGGTGCCTTCTTGCACACTGATGCAAGCTACTGAGATAACGAACATATGGTGCCAACTTGCATGCGTTCAAAACCGTTTTGCCATTCAAATCAGCCTCGCAGTCTCTCACGGCGCGGCCTGTGTTTGTATAGCTGTCTTGTCTTGACCAGCCTGATCCACGAGGAGCGGCTGTGAAGCTTTAGAGGAGGCAACTGACTGAACGAGCGCATAACCACGACCTTCAGAGCGGGTCAAAGGAAGTTCAAGGCAAAGGGAGAAAACATCAACATTCTGAGTGGAAGAAGCCCTTTCATCATCAAGGGGAAGGGAGTAGAGATCATGTCCTCTTACAAATATTTAACCCGTACTGACAGAAAACTGAGCTGGAAGGAGAGCACCGGTGCTGATGTTAGGTATAGCGTGTGATCTAAGCTTTTCCCCTTCAGGAAACTCATGCATGCTTTCATTTGATGTCAACAAGAATCTCCTGCATACAGTATCCGGGCTTATGATCTACTGAAGGCTGGAGAGGCAGCCTTGCTTACGGTGGGAAACTGTCTTCATCACTGGCGTAGCCTCAGTAAATCCCTTTTACTGTCTGCAGCACGGTACCATTGATTCAATTTTCGTGCTTTTGTCCAGCTTAGACTTCAACGTGCTCTGTGTTTTTTCAGGTTTTCCTTTGGCGAAAACAGCAATGGTCTAACGGGATAATTTCATTTCATCATCATTTATTGCTTTAATTTAAGCTTACACAAAGAATGCAAGGGGAAAAAAAGAAGAGCATGTTTGCTTACAGAATAATACAAATATTTGACACCTTCCATGAACAAAAAGCAACAGGAAGAAGACATCTTTAGATTACCTGCCTCTGCAACTTCAAATCAAGAAAGTATTCCATTTTCTTGGATTCACTTGCATTCAATTATATTCATTTTACTGCAATTCCAGTGTCTGAATCAATTTGCAGGACAAGTTTTTATAA
>OMLB01062488.1:10589-33464 GCA_900302555.1 Myripristis jacobus | reverse complement strand
GCTAGAGTTACTATCTTTTTTTTTTTTTTTTTTTTTTTTAAAGAAACAAGCAGCCAAATCAACACCATGCTTGCACTCATGTTTGCTTATGGTTTGGTTTTTCAGCTACACTGCTGTCTCTTTGAAGTCGGAGCTTCCCAACAGCACAAGAGCAGCCAAAAACACTTAGCCAATCCCTGTAACACAATTTAAAATTAATAATTATAATAGTAATTATAGTCTTCTGGACACTTCCCCCTTTTTGGACAGTTTTCTAATAATTATGATCTAATATTCTGGTCATTTCTTGCTAAGTTCCTTATTGTCTTTTTCCCCATATTTTTGAAAAAAACCAAGTTACTCAAGTTTCAAATAAGGCAGAAAGTTAATTGTGATGGATTACAGACCTCCAGCAAATAAATTAATTTTGTTATGGTATGAAAATTAATATAAACGAATGGCTGCTGGGGAGGCAGGAAAAAGTTTTGCATGCTTGGGAAAACTGTCAGTCGTGATGTAATGTATGCATGCAGTGTCGTAAGTGGCCTCTAACATGTAACAAATGAAGTGAGCCTTTACACCCTCCTCTGAAGTGTGTATATGTGTGTGAAACTGAAGTGTGTATATGTGTGTGAAATGGCAGATCATAGGTGTCCCGATGGCTCAGAGCTCACAACTTTGAGTGTGAATCCATTTCACGACTTTTGTCTCATGTCAGCTCGTCGCCCTCCTCCATGTTTCATGTCTCCAGCCACCATGAAGACTTCTTTGAAGTCCGTCTGGCTGCTGCAGACCAGTTGTTTCTCCCAGCATGTTGTGGCCCCTGCTTTGTGTACATGTTATTTGATCGTGAAATGTAATCCTGCATGGTCAGATGGAAGAAGTGAACTGTTATGTGTTATGGTACATAGTTAAACTAAAAGCGTGTGTGATCCGTTTGTAATCTTTTGTCTGGGTGTGTGTTTTGATCATATTTTATGGAGCCTTGTGAAGTTAGTCATTTAGTAACACATTAACAACAAAATGCACCAGTCTGTGATATCTGCATTTGAGGATGAATGTGTAACTGATTACTTATTGTTGTCTATCTGAACCCATCTTGCTGTCCGTCCCAGGCCATCAGAAGCTGGTGGACCCCGAACTCTTCAGAGACTTTTACACCTTCTGGAAGGAGACGGAGGCCGAGGCGCAGGACGTCAACCTGCCCTCAGAAGTCATTGAACACCTCGACAACAGCGAGTGTGTCTACAAGCTGTCGTCCTGCGTCAAGACCTCCCACGGGGTTGGCAAAATCGCCATGACACAGAAACGTCTGTTCTTGCTCACCGAGGGACGGCCGGGATTCCTGGAAATAACCAAGTTCAGGGACATACAGGTCAAGTGCGCTTAAAAAACAAAAGAAGGACATTTGTTTGAAAGAAATGAAATTATCTCAGGACCTGTGTCTCACAGGAGATCACCAAGTTCAGAGTGACCCTCTTGATAATAAATATTGTTTCTTCCTCTGTCTTTCTTTCTTCAGGAGGTAAAAATCTCCTCAGCTCCTTTCCTGCTCCTTCGTATCCCCTCCCTTCGTATTCAGACCTCCAGCAGGCCCGAGATGTTTGAGGCCAACCTGAAAACAGAGACTGACCTCTGGAACCTCGTGGTTAAAGAGATGTGGGCTGGGCGCAAGATGGCCGAGCAACACAAGGTAAAGCGGCACGTGATTAATGGACTTCAGAACACTTTGGGTCGGCCACGCTGACAACCGCAAAAATAGAACACACTCATCCAAAACCACAGTGGTGTGCAGGTGCAGCACAGAAGAAAAACGAAATAAAAAAAGAGTAAAAATAGCAGACTGCTAATGTCCTGTTGTGTTCAGCTGTTTATTCAGTGCACTACTAAAATAGACACAGGCTCTTTTGAATCTCTTCAGAATAAATTTGAGTTTGTGAAATGTTTGGATGAATAAAAGAATATAGAGAGACCTGGCCAAATGCATATTTAAACAGAGTGGTATTTTCAATGGTAGTTTTAGTTTAGATACCTGTCCTCTTGGCCAGTTAATAGATTGCATACTCACTGATGTCTTATAAATGGGTGCTATAGTTGTCCAACATAGGCTACTCATATATTGCTGCTATTTTGTGCCCACACATTTGTGCTCGTGTCTGTCTCTGTAGGACCCTCAGTACGTGGCCCAGGCTCTGACCAATGTCCTGTTAATGGACGCCGTGGTGGGCTGCCTGCAGACCCAGAGATCCATCTTTGCTGCATCAAAGCTGGCCTACTTTGACAAAGTCAAACATGAAGGTATAAGCACGTTCTTCTACCTCCTAATCTCAAAAGAAAAATCATCACTGCCTGTACTATTTATATGCTGTTTATCACTCCACCATCACTATTAGGCCTATGAACTGTGGACCTCTGAACTATTGACAAGGATACCACCAGTTTGTTTCAGCAAGCTTTGTTCTCATGGTGAGACAAAGACCTGCCCACAGTGATTTGGGTCCCAGACGTTTGTTTATTTAGTTAGTTACTCACTTTGTTGGTTATTTGCGTTTTGCTTTATTGGACTGTCGCAGTCACTGCAGAAAGAGACAGGAAATACAGGGCAGAGGGAAAGATGATGACACCCAGGCTGGAGTCAAATGCAGGTCTCTATGGCAATGACTTGGCCTTAATGGTACACGCTCTACCACTGAGACACTGGGGCTCTCCTGGGTCCTAGACGTTGTTGACAGTGCCATTTATGACAAAGAATAATTACATGTAGTTTTGCTTAATGCCGTCTTAACATTATTTTCGAATTTGGGTCTCTCTCTCGCCCTCTCTCTCCCTCTCTGTCTCTGTCTAGTGCCCATGATGGTGCCTAAGACCACCTCAGAGACCCTGAAACACAAGATCAACCCGTCACTGGACCTGGCTGAACCTCAGACTGTACATGTGCTGCTATACACACCAGGTACACCTCGGAGCAAACTGCGGATTTACAGAGAAATAGTGCAAAGCATTATGCCAATAGCATTAAAAATGTAACTTTGCATGGCCTCCTGTTTGGCAAAATCCTTATGTTTACTAATACACACACCGTAAATTAGCGATCCTGGGGCTACGATCAAGATGAGCTTCTTCACAGTAGCATGGCTTGTATTTCATTGGTGAGGATGAATATGTCATTAGGGCTGTCAAGTAGACGTTCCCATTACAGAGGTTTTATTGAATAAGGCCCAAGAAACCTCAAGTCACACACACACACACACGCCACCCCTCGATACACTATACAGTAGTAAAAAATTCCCTGCTATGTTCCTGGGAATAATTATATCATCTTTATTGCTCCCAGCGCCGTGTAAATCAAGCACCGCATATTTTCCTTTAGTCTTCTAACTGAAATGAACCAGAAACGTCCTTTATAGTTAATAGCCTCATAGAAGCTTCTGTGTAATGATAATCAATTTCTGTGTAATTATAATCACTGCCGACAGGCTGAAACCACTTTTTGTTACGCCACTGGTGTTCGTCTCTGCATCCTTTCTCTCTGCTGGCTCTTGCAGTCACAAGATGTTCTGTCTCTGTTGACTCTGGTGTTAAATATTCCTAATGAGCATTCAGGTCAGCGGGGAGGGACAAAACCACTTTCTGTTTGTGTGTGTGTGTGTGTGTGTGTGTCTGTGACTCCGTGTGTGTGAGCGGTGGACAGAGAGAGCATGCAGTTTTTGCATCTGTATCTCAGTGTGTTTTGTATTTTTAATTATGAGAGCGAGACAGTGCACTGTAGACTGTATTTATTTTTGCTTCTGTGAATATCTGTGTGTGTGTGTGTGTGTTAGATGCCATTGAGTTGAGTTTAGTGCCATTGAGCAAGGCACTAAATACGTAACTGCTTCAGGAAAGTTGCTTTTGTTGCCTGCACTTCCCTTGTGACTTTTTCTGGTTAAAAAAAGGATTAATTGTAATTCAAATTCATTCTGTGGCTTTACATGTGAACATGTTGGCAGAGGGACGTGTGTGTGTGTGTGTGTGTGTGTGTGTGTGTGTGTGTGGCAGCAGATGCTCTAGCGAAACCTATCCACATAACCTGATTAGTCTGGCAGGCAGGATAATAACTGTCTTGTGAGAGTCTCATATGTTGTTGACGCTGTGACAGAAAACATAAACGGTCTGGAAACTGCTGATGTGTTCTTACAGCGCATTTCACAGAACGAGGCAAAGCGTCAGGCTCGTAAGAAGACACTGACAAAGCAAAAATATAAAATGGAAAGAAAATTACTCAATCATCTGGTTTGGATGAGGCCAGTGGGTTGTTTGTCATCATGAGCGCTTGCACTTGGCTTTCAGATGGATACTTTACAAGCTGCTCATTGTTCATCCCTGTAGAGAAATTCAGTTTTTGCTCAGCCCTCCTCCACAGGGAAGTTTGGGTCCAAGTCTCAGAGCACCATCTTTAGATCTGTTATGCTTGCCAACATTTTTAGGAGTTGCAAATGAAGTAGATGACACATTTCTCACCGCGCTGAAAATAGTTTTCACTGTACTGCTGACCTCTCTACAGACTGACCACTGGGTTTTATGATGCCATGGTTCATGTTCGAATAATCAAATAATTTGCTCTTGGGTGTGTGCCCGTCTTTGTCTCTAAGTAACGTTTTTTCCCTCTTCTCTTTTTTATCTCTTATTCCTCATCTTTCTCCCTCGTTCTCTGTCCTCCTGTTTCTCCCTCCCTGTGTTACTCTCTTACCCATCTATCACCCTCTCACTCTTTCTCCTTCCCCCTTTCCCTTGCTTTCCCCCCATATTCTTCCCCTGTCCTTCCTCTCTGCAGGCCAGTTGAGTTGCAGTGATTCAGAAGGCAACGGGAACCCTAAGCTGTGGGTGGCTCTGAGCGGAGGCAGGGTGATCGTGTTTGATGCAGCGAGCTGGTCCATGCTGCAGGACTGTGTCCAGGTTGGAGCGTCGCAGCTGGTAAGAACAAAGATATGTCATTTTTTCACCAGGAGTTTTGACTTTGTATTAAAATAATTATAGACTCAAGTTGAGTCATTCTGACATTCTCAGCAACAAATACCTTTACATGTACACATTCAGTGACATCATACCTACCGATTGTGATTTCTTTTTCTTTTGTTTTTCTCTGTTTAATGAATCATTTGTCTGCTTGCTGCTCTGTAAAGCACTTTGAAAAAAAAAGAAATTTTGGTAACTAACACAGAGATATAAACATATATATAAATATACACATAATCAAAGTGCAATAAAACTGCTGTCAACTCCCCTGTCTTCTTTCCTCTATGGCTTCCAAGAACTGCATGCTGGGATTGTTCCAGGAGCAGGTGTGGATTGGCTCCGAGGACTCGGTGATCTACATCATCGACACTCGCAGCATGTCCTGCAACAAGCAGCTGACCGAACACAGACACGAAGTGACGGGCTTCGCTTTGGACAGCAGAGATCACCAAAACTGGTAGATAATCTCCAGCTCTGTTATCTGTCAAGTGTTTGTCATGTAACAGAGCAAAGAATGAAAAGATGTGTTTTTACACAACCCACAAAGATGCAGGTGTAGTTTTTTGACTTTTCTGAAAGCAGTTTTGTCCTGCTGCTAAATTTTGTGTATAGCACTTTCAAGACACAGCATCTGAAGAAGACAGAGCAAAAATACGTAGGGTAATCTCAAAAGTCAATGAGATTTCATGCTAAAAGAAAAAGGTGATTCTTCAGTGGTGCTGCATGGTGCAATATGGCAAAATACTACAATACTGCATTATTGCAATACTACAAACACATGTATGTTTGAAGCAACCTTTTCTCTGTATCTTCTCGCAGTCTGCAGCCGTACTCCTGTAGCTGTGATGGGACCATTCTGCACTGGGACTCATCCAGTCTCAAAGTGAAGCGACAGTTCCAGATTAACTGTGATCGCCTGTCCTCCATACAGATCCATGACGGCACCCTGTGGTGCTGTAAGTGCACACACTCCATTTTTTAGTTCTCATCTCTTTTTTCAGCTTTCAAGCTCAGTTAATCCATGTGAACAATTATCTGTGTAATTCCGTCTCATTCATGCGCACACATCCTTTTTCACTGTGTCACACAATATCATTTCATATTGAATAACTTCTGTAACATCACTTAGCTGTCATCTGAAAGCTGCTTTGCTCTTTACTGCAGCTTGGAGTAGCTCCCATGGCTAAATGTCATACTAATACCTGACTGTGCCTCTGTGTTTGTCACTATAGCTTCTAATGCCTTCTGTCATTTTGAGTATTGGCATCCAGGAGACCTTTAGTGAGGGTGAAAAGGAACGACACCCCTGTTATCATGTGTACTTAAAATGCACCTCCTTTGTAACAGGGAAGCTGAGGAGAAACCTTGCTGAACTTTCCTAACATCCCTCTTGTTAAATCTATCCAAACCTTTTGTTGCCATTTCTTTCTGCTTCAAACTCACCAAACCGCAAAAGCAACACAGGTGATCGATCACTCCTCCAACCACTCAACCAATCAGCATCTCCACAATGCTTCTTAATTTGCCTGCCCAGTAAAGAGGAGCCTACGAAGAAAGGTTTGTTGAACAGAAATGGCTGTGGTTGTGTGTGTGCAGGTTGTGGTGACAGCATTGTGGAACTGAGGAAGAACGGGGCACCGCAGAGGAGGATGGTGCTTCCTGACGACCTACGGAGCATGCCCAGTTGCTTCAGCAGCTTCATCCTCATCCTCGAGGTGACTGAGCAGTCAATAAGATAAACAAGCCACTAGTCGGTCAGTCACTTAATCAGCGAGTCAAGCCAGTTAGTCGATAGTTCATGAATAAACCATGCAAGGCAGCAGGACATCAAGCAGTTAATTGTGAAATTTTCTTGTCAGATGTTTGATGTTCAGTAGCCACAGCAGCTGACAGATCCAAACCTATACTACTCCCATGTTAATACTTGCACGCTGAGATGCAACTTCATTACAATGGGCTGCCGTAAGAGTTAATAAGTACAGAAAAGTACTGGCAACAGCTGAAATGCAATAGTTGAGTAGATGTTGCTCATATTTCTCCATGCCCTTCAAATGAAGGGCATAACTTTGCATGTTGAGGATGACGGCTGTGATGATGTGTGTACTAAAGGTACTGTACAGACTTTAAATTTGACTTTCCTGTTTCTGTGCGTGCGTGCGTGTGTGTGTGTGTGTTCGTTCCAGCAAGGGCAGTTGTGGACGGGCTGTGCTGACTCAGGGGAGCTGTGTCTTTGGCACATTAAGGACCACAGCCGTCCCTTTAAGAGAATCTCCCTGCCAGGCACTACAGGGGTCACTTGTATGATTAGAGTAAAGAATCAGGTACTTATAATATCATGTCAAAAATAATACCACTTTGCTTTAGTGTCGCTCTCATCTTTTCTCCTCTCCTTTTCTTATAACTGCTATGATCACACTCCCTTTCCTTAATGTCGTCTCCTCTCCTCAGATCTGGGTGGGCTGTCGTGGCTTTAGCGGAGTCGGGGGTCAATATGACGGTCAGCTGAGAAGTCAGGTGTTGGTGTTGGACCCAGAGGGCCACGCTGTGGTCAAAGAGCTGCAGGCCCATTCAGACAGCGTCCAGACACTCTGCTCTGCCGAGGACCGCTATGTGATGAGCGGATCTGCATGCCGGGATGGCAAGATCGCCATCTGGAAAGTCGAGTAGAGAAGAAAGAGATGGCAACAAGAATAGGAGTCAAGATGAGAATAAGATGGAGAAGAGAGAAGATTCCTAAGAAAAGAAAAAAACAAACTTTTTCCCTTTAGGTACTTCATTTTGACATCAAGATCACCATGTGGAGTAGAGCAAGAGGAGCGGGAGTAAAGGTGAATGGAGAAAAATAAAAATGAAGAGATGCTGAGTTCTCCGTCACAGGTCGCACCTGAGGCCCTGATGCTGTGGTTGGTTCTCTGCTTGTAACCATTTTGTTCCAATCAACTGAGGATGCAAAATGAAGAAAGCAACCTATGATGTTTTGACTCATTTTGACTTTTAGGACCATACAGAAAAGACAGCTCTGCAAACAGAAATGTTCTCAAAATAAAGATTTTGTTGAAGAACATGCAGTTCTTTTTTCAACACTGCCATGGAGCATAAGCAAGGACCTCAGTGCAAGAAAATGAGGAAACACACACACACACACAAAAACAATACATACAGTATGTTCCTTCTATAACATTTGGATTTAATATAAATGGTGTGCCACAGCTATTTAAAGTAACAGTAAAATGCTGAAATATCACAATAAGACTCCCAGTCCTGTTTCATTACACAGGTCTCAGTTTATTTGCAAAAAAATCCACATACATATTAATATCCCATTTTTATATTGCTGAACTGTGGTTTTAAAGTATCAGTTTTTATGTGTATGTGCATGCTTGGTGTTTGTGAAATAACCTCTTCATTAGATTAGTGTCGACTGCAGAAAATGCCAGTATGCAAGTAAAGGGTATCCTTGATTCACCTTATAAGGGGAAGAGAGTTTTGGGGTTTTAGTTTTGGTAACTACTTCCTCACCACCATTCTGCTGTAGCTTGTTCTTGCCACATAGGCAGTGCTGTCAATGCAGGAGTTTAGAGCCTGCAGTCAGTTCATAAGTCATCCTTCAAAACGGTAGTTGATCCCTGCTCATTTAGCTCGGCAGGCATACAAGATGTTAACATGCAGGTGGAAAGTCATAGCAAATCACTGCCTGATTATGAATTAATCAACACTGAACACTCTGTAATAATAATTTAATGAGTAACACTTCATTCTATTTGGCCACGAATTCCATGGCAAGTATGTGATAATTATCAAGTAATGTATTTGAAATTTCTTTGAATTCACCCCCAAACTGCATCAACATTTGCCTCAAAATTCATGGAAAACCAGCATTTTTACTTTTACCGTAACTGTGTCACCAGTCTCATTCTGCACCTTTCAAATGATGATGCAAACCAAATTTTTATTGGATGGTTTTCCTCTAGAACTCCAGTACATCTAAGCTGCACAGAGCTGAAGTTGCAGGTATAAGATTTCATGATATTTCATAAACTCCATAACCAGTGGCATCTCTGGTGTCATTTTGATGATGTATTGGGTATGAAGTATGTGTCAACACAGTAAATGTTTGTTTTCAGTTCATTTCGAGGTAAATGTTGATGCAATTTGGGGGCAATTTCAAAGAAATTTCAAACACTTGCTCCTACCTCCTACCTACTATGACAATGCAAGGCATGACAAAGATGTCAATTGGCATGAGATCTGTTATATCAGTGGGTCTGGCCAACACTGAGACATTTAATTAAGACTGGACTTGCCTTTACAATATGGTGTGGCTCTATCCCACAGCCAAATCAAAAGTACACTGTGGTTGCATGGTGCAGAGAATGGGCAGTAGTTGACAAACTTATTGCATTAGCTTTTTATAAATCTCTAACTTGTGGAAAGGTGTGAACGCATCCTGTTTGATGCATGAAGTGTTAGACACACAGTCTGTGTGGAGGCTTTTTCCACCCAGCGCTTTGTACTAATACTGTACCGCTCAGTCAGTCTGAACAAAAGATACAAACTGTTTCCTAGAGTGACTCACAAAAAGTGTAACCTTTAAATAAGTAATCACTGCTGAATTCAATATTCACATGAAACCAGTTAGTAGATTCTTCTGAATCATGCTGTGTGGAGAAGAGACAATTCTCCACAACATACAGATACAAACCAATGTGGAGCACACATACAAAACAGACTAGATGTGATATCGCTTTGGGATCTTTAACAGTCAGAACATTTTTTTATTAGTATAAATACGATGCAGACTGAACAAATTTGTGTTACTTCAATTATTCAGTGATGACCTGATGATTTCCTTCCTGCTTTGTTTAGACTACAGGTAAATGTTGAAATAATATTGAAAGATGGTTTAAGCTATAAAAACATAGATTAAAAAGAGATACAGGAAAGAGACTTGTGGATGGTGTAGGGTGTGTTAGGTTTGCAGCGTTGTGTACATGAACAGTGTGTGCATGGATACAAGTGGAGATAGATGAATGAATGGCTTTGCTCTCAGTAGTACAACTCCTGATCCCACCAACCTGAGAGAGAGAGGGGGAGGGAGGGGGAGCAAGAATGAGATTAATGATTTACTGGATGGATGTACAGATGGTGGATAAATGATGAATGGATAGAGGGATGGATGAAGAATGTTGCCTTACTTCCTGGATATCTCCTGACCCCTAACTTCCTGATCTCGTCGTAGACAAAGATTAGAATACCATATGGAAGGGGAACAAACCACCACTGGACCCTGGAGACAGAGAGATGGATGAATATAAAATGAAAGAACCAGAAGCTGCAGAATTCAACACTGGTACCTTTTGAGTCTCTTTAACCTAAAGTGTACCGAAAACAGTTTGGTCCTCAGCAACCACTGATTGTAGGACAAAAGCATTTATCATTTTAGATATGATACTTGATTTTATTTTCTTATTCTCAAAAGTTGCATCCATCTAGACATTTGTTTTTTGTTTTTCCGAATGGGTTTGTATTATAAATGGTGCCAGGCTAAATGAGGCCCTGTGTGTTATTACCTGATAGGCATGAAGTTGAAGATGTTGGGCATTCCAGGGCAGTAACAAAGCAGATTACCCAGGCATAGCTGGAAGACGATGGCAGTTACGAGGACACGGTTCCTACACAAACAGACACACACAGAGAAGTAAACAATACCCATCAGGAGTCTTACTACAGTTCTTTTCTACATGAAATTAACAAAAACAAAACAAGGTTAAATAAGAATTACTGGATGTCTCTGCAAACAAATTGATGCAAGCCAAAAATCATGTCCAGGAATATTTATGTAGTTAAATACACATGTAATACATCTACGGTTATACAGTTAGAGTTATACAGTCCTAAGCCCTTGTAGTGTCAGTGATTCATGATGCTTGAGCAAGACACTAAATAATAACGCTTTAGAGTTTCTCAAAATCGTATCAAAACTGCAATATGGTTGCATTTTCCAAATCGCAAAAGCAGCAATTTTTTGATAAAGGTTTAATATAGTATTATAAACTTACTGTGGAGCAATAGAGATCTACAAATCACATTCTCCAGATGTAAAAAAAAAAACAACAAAAAAAAACATGATGGCTTAGTGCAGACCCCGATGCAAAAATGATCACTCCCACTAAAATCACAAATATTACTACAATTACAATATCTGTCAAAATAACGGCAACATAATTTTGTCTTTTACCACATCATGCAGCTCTACTATATAGCTAGGGCTGTTGAGCTTCAATCGGCAGGACCGTGTTAGCAATGGGACTGTACTGACCTGAAGAAGCCTTGCTGGAAGGCAGAGAGACGTCGGGTCTTCCTGATCAGCACATCTGCGATCTGACAGATCTCAATACTGACAAAAAACACGGTGTAGCAGGTATACTCCTGGTACAACCTCTGACTGTAGGTCTGCAGCAGACAAGAGGGGATAGGAGAAGAGTTATTTCCATACCGATCAAAAGAGCAAGCATGCTCTTGGCACATGGGCCTGTTACAGTTTTAGCCCAGAGAGGAGGAGACAAAGATCATGATAGATGATGACAAACTGTGTCCACACAATGAAAAGGGGGTGCACTATATGGATCTGTGTACAACTGAAAATACACACCCACTCCTGTCCATAGCTGTCCTGTAAGTCCTGGAGATGGACATCCTCCCACTGAGAACGAAGCCCAACACACAGAAGTGGATACCAACCCTCCTGGGCCATGGTTGTGAAATAATCTGTAAACCCTGCAAAAGACTGGATGGCTCCTAAAGCAGAGGGGAGAGGGCAAACACAGAGTCAGAGGATTCTGCCCATTTTTAAAGTTGTCATTTGGAAATTGTTTACAGGTAAATTAGTAGCAGCAAACATACACAAGGTGGATAAACACTCATCATTGGGATAATGTTGACTGTGCAGTCACGCACACACACACATGCACACAGCCTCACCTATCTGGAAGTATGAGTAGACAGCCAGAGCTTCATTGACCAGCCTATCACGTCGAGGGTTCCTGGGCTTCAGGTGCATGATATCGCTCTCTGCTTTCTCATAGGCCAGAGAGACAGATGGGAACTGTGGGAGGGGAAGGAACAAAAGAACCATCAGGATATTAATCCACTGTCGGCAGTGGGGAGGAGAGGAAGCTGTTAGGGGAGTAGAGATGATAATGATGAAGATAATTTATTCATACTCCCATTAGATTAGAAACATGGTGATGATGAGGACAATAGGTTGTATGGTAATGTGCGATGAAAAGTGTCATTGTGTGAAATGTAAAAACCCATCACACTCATCTACAATAAAAATGAAAGATGAGTGTAATGATTATGATGCCGACAAATGATAATAATAATGAAGTGACTGGTTTGCTGCTTGATTGCCACTAATTACATAATTACTCACAATGTCAGTCGCCAGTTCAATGAAAAGGATGGTGATGCAGCCCAGAGGAAGAGGCACACTGACGGTGATGTAGATCAGATAGGGTGTCAGCTCCGGGATGTTCTTGGTTAGAGTGTAGGCAATAGATTTCTTGAGGTTGTCAAAGATGAGACGGCCTAAAAACACACACACACACATACAAATAGGGAGTCACTTTGGAAAGCTTAGTGTACTCACTTTTGCTACATTTTGGTCACTATGAATTTTTATTATATACTATGAATTATTGAATATTTTTGTATCTTAGCTCATGCTGGAGCTGCGTATACTTTATATGCACTCTAAACTGAACTATATGTATAGAAAACAGATACTTCCTGAGACTGAGACATAGTGAACTTGGACACAATTCACAAAAAGTGTCTCACCCTGCTCCACTCCAGTGACAATAGAAGCAAAGTTATCATCCAGCAGGATCATGTCTGCAGCATTCTTAGCAGCGTCTGACCCGGCAATCCCCATGGCGATGCCGATGTCTGCCTTTTTAAGAGCCGGGGAGTCATTCACGCCATCACCTGTCACCGCGACGATAGAGCCCTGGGAGCATCGGGGAGAGGGGATGAAAGAGTAAAACAACATTTCTCAGCAGCCAAGCTGAAATTGTAGCTTGAAAATACATATTACAACAACAGCACCCCCTCATGACCCCCCATCCCACCCCAAAGGTATTTCTTCTGTGCCCCTATTGCAGGTAATCCTGATTTTCCCCTCTTGTGTAGTGATGATCAAATGTAGGTCAAATTAGGTTTATCCAAAAAATTATGATCATTTCATAACAGAACTCTTGTCTTTTGAGCAGCTGCATTCTAAATTGGGACAACCATTGTTGTCTGTGTGTGTGTATGTGTGTATGTGTGTTGCGTCTATAAAAGACAAATAAAATGACTGAAAAGCTCTCATTCAAATAACCTGAGAAACACAAATATGAAGTGGGCTACCAATGTTTATTAAACACAGTAATCCTGATATTCAAGCTTAGTTTCCATGTTAACATTGTGTCTGTGTATGTGTGTGTGTGTGTGTGTGTGTGTGTGTATGTACCAGTCGCTGACAGCTCTCCACAATAATGAGTTTCTGCTGAGGAGATGTTCTGGCAAACACCATCTCAGGATGATTGCGTAGCGCCTCGTCTAACTCGTCACTGCTCATGTCCTTCAGCTGACCGCCGTTGATCACACATGCACGAGCATCCCTGCATACACACACACACACACAAATGGACTGATGTAAGAACCTAATTATGCAGAAACACACGTGCACATGGGCAGGCACACATCAATGAGCACGGGGTTTGCGGTATAACATTTAGGCAACACATCAGAAGAATGCGTACATAATAATGTTGATATGAACACCAGACACTGACGATCACTGGGACAGCACACTGGAGACAAAATCCCACCGCTTCATAAAAGACTATAAATAGGTTTCATATCTCACATGGCTTGCATTTCAATGACAACACCTCATGTCAGTTTAAACTTTTTTTTATTTATTATTTTAGATGTCATGTTATTCTGGCCTTGGCTTTTTGTACATAATTCTAATTCTAAAACATAGTTACTATATATGAGTTAAGCCATTTCCCCAACATATCATGGTACTCTGATGACAACTGTAGAAAATTTCTGTTGCCCAAGTATAAAGCGGGCGTGCAGACAGAAGTGACATATATACCTTTTGTTGACTTGCTCTACAGGTATGCGTTTCCTTGTGGCAATGTCTTCCACTGTTTCACTACCCTCTGAGATGATACCAACATTGGCTGCTATTGCCTTTGCTGTAATTGGATGGTCTCCAGTCACCATGACAACCTGAGGTGCAAAGATATAAAAAGATGAAGGACCAACAGAGAGACAGACCAACTCATGATATGACATTGCAGGCTGTTGTAAAGTTCTTGATGACTGTAAAAATAACCCTGCGGGCATCCATCAGGGACCAGAAATCAAGACGAGCCTCACTCATAGCATCATACTTTGTGGATTAACAATTCGTACACACCCTGATACCAGCAGTACGACATTTCATCACTGCATCAGGTACAGTGGCTCGGGGTGGGTCTATCATGGAGATGAGACCGGCAAAGCACAGTCCTGACGTGGGGAAATTCATGTCATCAGACTCAAAACGGTAGCCACGAGGAAACTCTTTCTCACTGAGATAGAGGTGACAGAAACCTGGGAAGAGAGGAAAGAAGGAAAGAGGGGGGAACGAGAGGGAAAAACATTTTAGATGGGGGTTTTATATCAGCAGCTGATCCAGATCTAAGTTGGATAAAAACAATAACTAAGAGGAAATTTATTTGTTTAAATCGATATGGCTATGTATTAATGAATAAATTATCAGTTATGCTACATAATTAAATGGCAGAAATCTATTTGACTATATTGACAAAGGGCTTGAAGATAATTTGCCCAACACGATGAGGCCACATTTAATAAAAAGTGCTGTCTACCCAGCACTCTCTCTCCCAGTCCTCCCAGGTCCATGTAAGCCGTCTGGAAGGCTTCTTTCCACTGTTCGTCCAGAGGAAGCTCCTGGCCTTTGATTAGTATGGTGGAGCAACGCTCTAAGATACGCTCCGGGGCCCCTTTCATCACCAGGAGGTAGCGCAGGTCCAGAGGGTCCTCCAACTCATGGATAGACAGCTAGAGAGAGTGATGAGGAGAGAGAGGGGAGATTGAGGGATGAAAGAAAAGGATACGACATTACGATGTGTTCTTGTATTCAGAGTGAATCACAATCATTTTGGAAAGGTATATAGTATGGTGATGTTGTGGGACAGAAAAGGTGAGGGAAGGATAGAAAAAGTTCAGAGGGAGAAAAAAATGGAGGGGACACAAATGAAAGAGGAAGGCCAAAGTTACTTTTACTGTTTAATAACTGTTAGAGTTAAAATAGAGCGAATCAAAATGCACCCTTTTGGTTAGTTTGCTAAGTAACTGCTAATCGCCTACAAGTCCAGAAGTAACAAAACTTCCTCTTCTCACCTGGAACTTGTTGGTAGAGTTAAAGGGCACTTCCACCACCTTCTTGAAGCGGTTGCGGTAGTCCATGATGTTGCCAATGGTGAGCTCTGTGAACTTCAGCAGAGCCGTCTCTGATGCATCTCCGACCACAATCCTCTGTGTGGGTTGGTGATGATGAGTAGGCAAGAGAAGAGAGGGACAAATCATTGCATCATAATAACATAATAAGATAATAATGTGAACTCGACTTCTCTCAAAGAGAAGATATCGCATCCACATCAACTGATCTGTCCATCTAAGGTTCTCCTTGAATTTTAAACACTCAGTATGCTATCATATGGCGTTTCACTAAAAGCTTGCTCCAGCTTGATAATTTGAGTACCACTATGTACAGTATGTGCATTAAAAATGAGTACTGTGTTGACTGTATCAATAATAATTTAATATATACTTCATGTACCTTAGGAATGGGTATTCCCTCTTGATCTGGTTTGAATATCGCTCTGTTACACAGGCCAGCGATCCTTGCCAGAGAGCGCCACGTCTCTGATGACTGGTCAAAGCTCTGACCTGAGGACCACAGAGGGGGACAACAGCGTTATCACAGAGGACGACACACTAGTCCGCCTGTCAAAAACACTTATCTGCTGAAATTTCAAGAAGCAAGTTTGTTATTTTAAGGCAAACGGTGCTGTCAGATTTCAGCAGCAGATGCTGAGAAAAACAACAAGCCTTATGTATGAATCCATTTACCTGACTGATCCTCTGTGGTGTCAGCAGCGTGGATCTGGTTGTCAAACCAAAGGTGAGCAACAGTCATCCTGTTCTGGGTCAGGGTGCCGGTCTTATCAGAGCAGATCACTGAGGTGGAGCCTGGTTGAAAAAACGGTTAGGTTACATATACTGTACAGATGCAACCACACTGGAATAATTCAAGAATAGCAAGAATACTAAGCTACTGTCATCATGCACATGCCATAGAAACAGTAGCGTAATGAGGAGGTGCTTATACTGTGATCATATCTCTTTATTTGGATTGTTATCCAGTTAATAAGGGGGTATAAACTAAGTGTCCAGAAAAAAAAAGCTTGAGTGTACTGACAGATTGGTGTCATGTTATTTTCTTAAGCCCAGCCCAGATGTGATGACAAGACACATCTATGTTCTATCACATGTAGTTCAAGAACCTCAAGTAAACACGAAAATACAGTGCAGTTCTGTCAAGGCTAATTCTATCTTCTTCTTCATTCTTTACACAATCATCTAGTCCAAAGTGATTAGCAGAAATAAAAGCCATTTTGTTATAAAGTACACTTGCACACTCATCATACCAAGGAGAACATAAAGTGATTTTAAGTTTTTCTTCACATAGCAGATTCTGTCTCCCGGTGTTCCATTAATATGCTAATATTACTGTATATTAACATTATTTTTTGCACTGGGGACACAACATGTTTTCTCAAGGAAACATTCATAAAGTAAAACTTTTGCGCTTAATGAGTGGGAGTTAGCCTTGATGGGACGGAGATCAAGCACACTAACCTAGTGTCTCCACAGCCTCCAAGTTCTTCACAACACAGTTCTTACTGGCTAGTCGTTTAGCAGTCAGAGACAGACACACCTACAACAGAGACACACACACACACTGGTTGATAGAGACATGCAGTTTGGTGGAGAGCAGTGTTAAATTTGTCTACATGGCTTTACACTGTGAATATTAGTAGGAACTTCTTAACTTTACTCAGGGATGCACCAGCTCAGTTTGGTTGTATGCTGTCCTCAGTAGCACAATGACAATGAAGCTTCTTATGTCTTATTTCTTAGTAAAGATGCAAATTTTGAGAACCACTTATGACACGGTAACTCACAGTAACTGTAGCAAGCAGCCCCTCTGGCACATACGCCACCACGATGGCCATGAAGAAGATCATAGCTTCCAGGAAGGCATATCCGATAAACATGGCGACCACAAAGAAGGTGAAGCCAAAAAAGATTGCCAAGCCGGCAATGATGTCAACGAAATGTTCGATTTCAATGGCGATGGGTGTCTTCTCATTGCCGACTCCACTAGCCAAACTGGCAATCCGGCCAATGATGGTACGGTCACCTGTGTTAATAATCATACCTGTAGCTACGCCTGGAAGATGATTAGGGAGAGGAGAAGGAGAGAGAAGAGAAGAGAAGACAAATCAGTGTCTTTGCTGTGTGGTATCCCGAGGGTTCATATGGTTTTATGTATAGGTACTGCATACTGCACCTTCCAGACAGGTGGTGGAAAAGAAAGCAATGTTTCTGGTCTCCAGTGGATTCTCATGAGTACATTCTGGACTCCTGGTCTGTGGCTCAGACTCTCCTGTCAGAGACGAGTTGTCAACCTAACACACAAAACACAGTTAGAAAAATAATTAGGAAATCCATGTGCTGAAGCGTGGAAGAGGTGAGGAAGCATCTGTCAAACACAAAACTTCCAAAACCACTGGTCGAATTTTGTCAAAACTTAAAGAGATTGTGTGTTTTAGCAGGGTTCTTGTGTTCAGAGTTACTCTGAACTGGCCTGATGTGAGGCGTTATGATTAAAGTGGCAATATGTTTCATTTGCTTAAACAAGTAACATTTCTCTCTTCCCTCTTATGTGTGCATGCTCTACCTTGCAACCTTGAGCAGTGATGATGCGTATGTCAGCAGGGACTCGGTCTCCTCCTTTGATCTCCACCAGATCCCCCACCACCAACTGGTTAGCGTTGATCTGATTCTTCTGGCCATCACGGATCACAAGTGCTTGCTATTGTGTGTGTGTGTATGTGTGAGAAAGAGAGGGGAAAGAATGATTAAAATAACTGTCTTGGTGTAAAATAAAAATGATAAATGATTATGAAAATGCCTGCTGTCTCTTAAAGTCTTGAAGTTGACTAGATTAGATTAGATTACATTAGATTTTATTGTCCCAGAGGGAAATTTGGCTTTACTAGTCAACAATACGTCTCATTTATCAGACACAGAAAGAGCATGAACACATTGTTTACCACAGATTACCTGCAAAGTGAGTAACAGGTTCATGGTACATTCACTGTAAATCTATTATTTATTGTACTTCAACAAGGCTTAATAACAAGTCTGGTCTTAGTCCAGAAAATGCTTAACTCCAACCATGTGCTCAGGTCACTGCCTGTCTCTCTTCCCATTGGCTCAAGTCATATCCAGCTCACCTGCGGCACCAAGTTCTTGAAGCTGGCGATGATGTTAGTACTCTTGAACTCTTGGTAGTAACCAAAGCAACCAGTTACCACGACAACAGCAATTAGGGTGATGGCGAGGTACAGCTGGAGGACAGAGAAGAGACATTACAGTGAAACTTTTGCCCCATTTGTCCTTTTGCAACTGCCTGTCTCTATTCCTTCCAGCTTAAACAAATCCAAGTAAGCTACAAGTGCTTTCCCATCTCCCCTGTCTTTCTCCACAGCATCCTACATAATAAAGCAAAAATACCCTAAAATTGTCTTTGAAAAATCGAGAAAACAGAGCCCTGAGCAATAGAAATACTGCATAACTCACATCGTCAAAGCTGGCGAAGTTTCCTCTTGCAAGTTCAATTCCGAAGGCGATGAAGCAGATGACAGCAGCGACCCACATCAGACACTGCAGGCCTCCGGCCAGCTGCCTGGCAAACTTCACATACTCTGGAGTTCCTTTAGGAGGCTTCAGTTCGTTGGACCCATCTCTCTCCAAGACCTGACGAGCGAAGGTGGTGGTCAGACCCTGTGGATGAAGAGAGGAACAAACAGGTGAATGAAGTGATTACAGCTTGATGCAACTATTTAGAGTTGGGAGCATCCACTGTCTTGGACCTCCTGGACACAGGAAGAGGAGAAAGATAGGGAGAGTTGAATGAAATGATGCATAAGAGGAAGATAAATTAAATGAAAGTAGAAAGCACTCAGTCGAGCACATACTGCTGCCAACACTATGCAACTACGAAGATATGTCAGCTCCACATATTATGATATTCATCAAAAGTTAATTACAGCAACAACCCTTTCGGCCAATCAATGTTAATAATTAAGAAGTTCGCCCTTGCCACGTGACCATCCTTTTCACAAACTTTCATGTAAATCGGTCATAACATTTAGAGGTATCCTGCTAATAAACAAACAAACAAACAAAACATAACTTGGAATGAACGAAGGAAGAAAGAAAGAAAGAAAGAAAGGAGTTACCTTGGTGATACTAGTGTTGTATCTCATTTCCAGCTCTTCGATTGTAATCTCGTGGTCGTCCTGCAGGAGGAGGCAGAGAGCGCTGTAGGTTCAGGATGGATTTAAAGGGCACATTTGCATGTATCAAGGTGATCTCCTTCGTATTTGCTTGATCAAACAACCAAGTAGACACACAGGCATGCCGGTTTCCTCATGCCCTGACCACTATGTCAACATACAGAACACAGTTCATGCTTCTGCGCTATATAAACACATGTATCCATTATTTACACATTCATATGTTATTACAGCGAAGGTAAAGCTAGGTACATGTCAGAGGATGTTAAAGACAGTGGCTTAAAGTTTGTGTTTTTTAGCAAATTACATTCATTATTTTTTTCTGTTTTAAAGTCATATATTAGTGTGTTACAAGTGTTGTAGCAAGCACAAAACTGTACTTATTTAAATATTCATAAAGATTGGCTGACTGATGGAGAGAGGGGCTGTGAGCTCTAAACGATATTTATTCATGCTTCGTCACTCGCAACATCCATGTTTGTCTCTGTCCCTCACGTAAAAATTTTCCTCTAACAGTATCTTAGTCTCTTCTTACTATGTCCATCTCCTTCTTCATGCCCTCCAGCTTCTCCTTCTTCTTCATCTTCTTGGTCTTCTTCACCTTCCCGTCCATCTCTCCATCCATCTCGAACATGTTGTAGGCGTCCTAAAGGCAGACAGGCCGACAAGCAAAACAGGCAGAGAGACAGACAGACATACAGTCAGTCAGGAAGTATAAAATTTGACTATACATAAGTTTATGTAAAATTAAAAGTGATATCTTGGAGTACATTCTACTGATGCCAGCAAAACAAAACAAAACAAATGCATTAAATAACTTAATAAAATAACATAAAAATATATGTTAGTCTTAATAGTCTTACAGGCACAAAAATAGGAAGTGAAACCAAACTGCTTGAAGGTTAGTCCAATTTGAACATCAGGTTTAGTGAACAGCTGAAATATTTCATATAGGCTGCTATTCACCAATGATACTTATCATTCATATGAGCTGATGAAATGTTGTTTGATAGCTTTGAATTACAAAACTAAAAAACATGAACTCACATGCATTTAGAGCAGAGAGGCTATTAGGGGCAAGAGATCTGGATACAAGGTCAGACCTGAGAGCAGCATCAACCTCGATTATTGGAGCTTTGCTTCTTTGTCTCATTATGAAAATAAATGTTGGTGAACCTTTTCGTATTTTAATGATGTTTGCGGACTTACACTAAGGACTTGCTAAATGTTTATTTTTGTTTTTTACTGGGAAAAAAAAAGAAAAATGGCCTCCTGTCCCCAAAATCAGCTTCACACACACACTGCCCAACCTTCAAACAGGCAGCAGCAACAAACTTTTTAACTTTCACACACAGTCTCTAATTTTGTGGCAGTTACTCTGCTGGATTTCCTACCTTTTTACTCATGGCTGCTGGTGTGATTGGGGACGCCTGTCCTAAATCAATGGAGGTCCAGACCACTCGATCCTTCTTTGCCCCCGAAATCTTGGCTGTCACTTAGGTCCAGTCCCAAACACACACAGACACACACTGTGTGTTTCTCCCCCGCACACAATGACCAGAAACAGGAACACATTTCTGGAAAAAGTTTATATACCCTGACCCCCCCGTTTATGTGTGCATGCGTACAAATACCCATGGAGATGCACACACACACACACATTAAAACACACATTTCAATACTCCACCCTCTGTAAAATGGCACCTCCAGTAGCAACAATGTCACCCCTAGCCAGGTCACCCATGCCACCCACACACTCCTATCAGAACCTATGCTTTGGCCGCTCTGTCTCTGGTATCTCTTATCTCCCCTCCGCACGTTTCTGTTCCTGATAAACTGATTGGAGTAAAGAGCGGAGGAACAGTGAAGGTTAAAACAGACCAATGTCACTCTCAGCTGGCTGACTGACATTGAGGCTACATGGACACACACCTCAGAGCCGCCCAGCACCAACACTCTCTCCAACTGAGCAGTTCAGTTGGGGTTGAGTGCCTTGCTAAAGGGCGCATTAACAGTGGCATTACCACCTTTCCTGTTTTCACACCCGCCCAAAACCGTTTTGCTCATCTGAGGATTGAAAACATCTTGATCACAACCAAGCACCTCTTAACTTCAGGCTACTGCTGCTACATCAAAGTGTGGCGATGTACAAATGGACTTCTGGGAAAGCAAAACTAAAGGACAGATTCAGTGCCATTTCTTGTTTTTGACTTTAGCCTTGAAAAAAAGAACAAAAATCTCATATTTTTAACTTACTTAGGTTTCTTTTTAAGAAGAAGCCTAAGAAAGATTCTTAAAAAAATAGAATACAGCCATTTACCTGTCTTAAAATTCCAACATAGAAAAGGCAAGCCATTAATTTTATACATCCAAATAAATTTTAGACATTGGTTATAGTTCAATGTCTTCAAATATTTCCGTACAAGTAATATTAAGAAATACTTTTATTTTGAAGCTTTCCTTCACTTAGGCCAAAGTCTCATGTCTAAAGTATGAAAAGTAGGAAAATTGTCATGCCCTCTGCCCCATAGCCTCTCTTTCTGTGTGTTTGTGTGTTTGTGTGTGTGTGTGTGTGTGTGTGTGTGTGTGCTTGATTGCAGGATTGAGGCCTGGTGTGCAGGGACTGGGTCTCCAGCCTGCTCAGCTGCCTGCCATCAGCTAATCAACACTACACCACAAGAGGCTGCCTCTTACAACCAGACCTTGCCAGATTGTTGACTCAGTACCACTGTCAGTCACTTTTGAGCCAGTTATTTTGCCAGTTTGTTATATTCTGCTGTGAGAGTAACACTCTATTTTTCTGTCTCGGATCCAGCTCCTCCCCGGCCTCCAGCACCAGTCCACATCCACTCTGCCACCCAGTTGGCTCAGCCAGCCAAGCCCTCACCTGGAGCCCCGTTATTCTGCAATCAAGCCACCACTCATCCCGGACTCATCCTGCACCCAAATCGTAATAAACTTTCTTTGAACTGATCAGCTGCCTCACTCTCATTGCTCTGCCTTGAGTCCACTATTTCTAACCTGCTACAAAAATTAAAGAGGTTCACAAGAAATGAGACTGTTACTTGGAAAATGCTCTTAAGAACATCTTAAAATTCCTTCTTATGTCATTTCTTGAGATTTATCAAGAGTATGTTTGTGAATCCAGCCCCAGTGTCTTTTTTTTTTTTTTTTTTTTTTTTTT